>JAHBMJ010005884.1:30149-61225 GCA_018398765.1 Chromera velia | reverse complement strand
AGGGGGGGGGAAGTTCTGCGGCTTTTCCCCGGCCGTAACTTGCTGGTGTGCGTCAATTGGTTTAGTTCTCATTTTTCTTGCTTTCCTGGTTGACTAGCCGGCGTGTGTCAATCGGGTCAGTTCTCATTTTTCTTGCTTTCCGGGGCCGTCCGCAAGCTTGTTTGCGTCAGATGCAGGCATACAGTGTGTCTTTCACTAAAAACCCGGCCCCGAACGGCTGATTTGCGCCGCGCGTGCGTCAGATGGGTTTCAGATTACTCCCGGGCCTTTTTCCCTGGGAGGGGGGGGGAAGAGTTCCGCGGCTTTTCCCGTGTGGGGGGAGGGGGGGGGAGTTGGCGTAACTATATGCGTAGTCGACCGTATAGCTGGCGTGCATCAATCAGATCAGTTCTCATTTTTCTTGCTTTCCGGGGCCGTTCGCAAGCTTGCTTGCGTCAGATTTTTGGTGAAAGACACTGTGCGTGCATGCATATGCGCGGGCTGGGGTATTTCTATTTTGTAAGTGCCCCCCGCTTCGCATTCCGGGGCCACTTGCGTGATGCAGTCCGCGCCGGCCGATCGACTCCGCGAGTCTCCGCCCCAAAATGCAGTGCATGCGCGCATGCCATCGCATCGCGGCGGGGCTCTAGGCGCAGGGGTGACACAGATGGCCCCGCACCCCAGACATCGCTAAATTCGCAAAAGCGCATCTGCATGGTGCGTCGCCGCGGCAGAGGGTGAATGCTGTCGGGGGTGCATGCATACTTGCAAAAACGAAAGACAAGACTCCTCCCCACCATGCAATGCTTTCCCGATTTTCACAGTCGACCTCTTCCACCATTCAGCAGGCAGCGGAGGAATGTGAGGGTTTTACGATGCCCAATCCTTTCAATACCTTTCTATTTTGTACAGTATATATGCATCACCTGCCATCCATCCATGCATCGAAGCATGTTGGAGTTCCCCGATGACACGACAACAGCAGACTGGAAAGAAAGAGACGGAGTTCATTCTGGGAGAAGGAGCAGACTTGGCAGTCACTTTTCAGAGCCTCCCGCCAGCTCCCTAGAGCACGCGTTCCCTGATGATGAAGCTTCCGAAGGATCTCTAAGGGCTGCTGACGACTCTTTGTTTCCTCCTTTTCCCCCTCACGCCTTCTTAGGCGTCGCCCTTCACGGCACGAAGAGTCCGATCGGGAGTGACCGCGAGGTCGGTTCGTCCTCTCTCTTTCCCCTGCATGCAGCTACCTTTATCGATCTAACATGAGGGATCGATGTACATTCCTCCTGTGCAGGTAGGGGGCTCCCCTCCAACCTCAGGCTCTGCTCCAGGGGAGGCCTCAGCAACGTCTCGAGGGTCAGTGAGAGTCTCCAGCCAGCTGCATGGGTGGTGAACTCTCCGCTTTCATTTTCGTCTCAAATGCGTACGTGCTGTGAGTTTGGCTGTCATGTAATGACTGTTGTGTTATGTTCTGTCAGGCCGGGAAGCAGCAGCGCGGTCCGGTCTTCCCCATCCGGGCCCCCCGACAGGACCGCCACGGTCTCCCCGAGTGACAGACAGAGAGAGAGGCGGCACAGTGGGGGGGGCTACAGGGGCGCATCCCGGGCAAAGAGAGCGGCAGCGCTTCCACGACGCATCAAACCGGGTTGGTGGGTGGGGGGGGGAAGGGGCTTTTGTGTGTGTGGAATGGTGGTGAAGCGCTGAGGGTTTGTCGTGGGGGGGCTGGGGGGTAATGACGGAGGCGAGCAGAAACAGGAAGGTGGCAGGGAAAAGTGATGGAAGGATTCTATCTGCCCTGTACGGGGGGGTCCTTTGCGGCGTTCTGTCTGGCCTTTTTGTCCTTTTTCTGTCGGGTAGTTCGGTCTTGAAGCTAGAAACAGGCCTGAACGAGGCAGGCACCCAAGTCTCTGTGAGTGTCATGGTGTTCGTCTGTCTTCAGAATTCACAGGTAAGGAAAGGACTCTTTGTGTCCCCACGCACCGTGAAGGAAAGGAATGTTTGCAGAATTGAAACGACGCGTGACGGGCCATGAGCTTTCTTTCTTTCATATGGCGTTTTCACCCCCCGCTCCATCTCTTTCTCTCTCTCTTTTCTGTTGTTGCACCTGTCTGGCTGCATGCAGGTTCATCGGTTTTTCAGATCTGGCTGCAGACACAGGGCCTGACTGAGGACCCCAATGCCGCCCAGTGGCAACACCAACAGGGTCAGCCCGCTCCACCACCGGCGCCGCAGTGGGGAGACGGTGGGGTAGAAATTTCAACACCGTCTCCGATTGCAGCGAGACCCTATATACCTGGGGGAAAGCCGCGCGGAGAGGGAGCGGGACTTCACTTATCCGCACCACCCCACCCGTCTGTACCCCAGCCTCAGCAAATCAAACACGGGGACCCAATCCTTCCCCCAGCCCCCCCGCCTGATGACCGCTTTGATATGAGATATGCAGCGCTGTCGCCGTCTCCCTTTCCCGCCTCTGCCCCCCCCATTCCCCTGAGCTCCTCTTCTTCTTCGCACCATCGTCAACCAGTGAAAACACCGGGCCCTCCCGGTTCCGCTGAATGGACCCCTGCTTCCCCGTCGCCGCCTTCATATCGATGGCCGCCCCCCCCTCCGCCGCCACCCGGCGTCCCGGGACCGTCAGGGTCCTCCTCCGCCCTTCTCCCCCTGCCTCCGTCGGAACCCCCCATGCCTGTGCAGGCCCAGCAAGAGCAACAGCAGCAGCAGACGGGTGTGAGTGGGCGCTCTCCCCTGCCGCCGTTATTGCCAGCAGGGCCGAGTTCGTCATCCGCATTCGAGAAGAATCTTGCACCTGCCCCTTCCCACAACCAATTCGGCAAACTCACCCCGAGTCCACCAATACAAGCTCAATCCCACACACCAAAAGAGAGAGAACGAGACAGCAGAGACATGCCGATTATGCGAAACAGCCCCTTGACCACCTACATGGACAGCGAAGAGAGAGAAAGGGGGGGGGATCGAGACAGAGAAAGAGAGAGAGAGAGGGAGGAGGAACGCATGAGCACGACGCTGCGGACTGCCCGGACATTTCGAAGTCTCGATTTTCATCCGGGGCGGCATGCCCATCACCCCTTTCAGCAGCACCAACCGGGGGAACGGTTACAGATGCTTGGCTTCGGGTTGGCACCCCTGACAACTTCCAAGGGAGGTGCAGGAGACTCTGCAGTGTCCTCCTCCCGCTCCTTCACTCTTCCTTCCACTGTCACAGGTGGGGGTGCAATCAACGAGAGTCGGGGGAGCCAAAAGCTTGGACAGATTGAGGAAGAGGGAGAAGAGGAGGGAGGGGAAGGAAGAGAGAGAGAAACTTCATCTCCGCCTCAAGAGGAAAGAGCAGGGCAATACGAAGTCCCTCCGCGTCATTCGCTTCGTTCCCCTCCCCTAGCTCCTGTAGATCTCATGCCAGGGAGTCCACTGGTCTTTGCCTCTCTGCCTGGACAGCGGGACGATTTTGCTGGTGAAGACAAGGAGGGCGATGAGGAGGGCGTCGATCACTCTCTTTCTCTAACCGCGGGGGGCGACGAGCCGCCGCTTACCCTCCCGGCCCCCGCGGTAGCAGGGGTAGGGGTGCCCGTGACGGGTCCTCTCTATGCTTCTTATCCTCTCCCTCAGGTCCAGTCAGCAGCGGTAGAGTATGAACAGCAGCAACAGCAGCAAGTGGTGCTCGAGAGTGTTCCTCGACGTGTCTCGAATGGTCTTAGCGGGAAGACGGACAGAAATCGCCGTCCAACCGCAAGCACGGCAGCAGACACAATCGCTACTGCTCTCAGTTCCCACATGCAGCAGATCCCCCCTCAGGCTCAGGGCGGAAGTTTCTGTTCACCGCCCCATGGGTGGACAGGCGGAGGACAGGCAGTAAACCCTCTAACAAGTGTGTCTGGCAACCTTCCTTATGGTCTCCCGATTCCGATTCCCCTGCCCCCCCCTTCCAGATCTCCTGGTCTGTCTGTGACAGAGAACCCGTCTCTTCTTCCGTCTCCTTTGTTGGGCCCCATGCCGCTCACTCAGCAACGACGACAGCAGCAGCAAGAGCAGGTAGTGGCTTTGCACCAAATGCTGCAAGCCTCAGCCGGTCTTGCTGGCGCTTCTGCCTTCCTCCCACCCTGGCAACTAGGGGGAGCGGTGACCCAGTCCCTTCCCACCTACACTCAAGGCGCGCCCTCGGACCTCACTTCTGTAGTGCCTGGCGGGGGGATTAGTGGAGTGAATCCCGACATCTTTGTACAGGGTGGGGGGGGAGGGGGGAGAGTGATGGCAAGCTCCTCCTCTGCAGCAGCAGAACAGCAACAGCAACGGCAGCAGTATGGTCCCGCCGCAACGCTTCCTGGTGTGTTCCCTCCCAGAGCCGCCAGAGTGGTCGCAGCAGGGATGCACCCCGGTTCCGGTTCTGGGTCTACGGTATTCGAAGTAGGTGGTGGTGTCTCCAGTTTCTCCGTGTCCCTTGGAGTAGTACCGCAACAGCAGCAGGTTGTTGGTAACCCTTCGTGGCCCCCACCGGACACTAGCGGGGTCGCCGGTTCTGCCTTAAGTTCGGTCGGAGTGGAGGCCCCAGTCCGTGAAGGGGGGGATGGAGGAGGAGGGAGGGCAAGAGGAAGTCGGGAATCGGTTGAAGGTGGTGGAGCAGGAAGGGAAAGGGCGGCTTGGGGAAGGTCGCACACGACCCCGGTGGGCGAAGGAGAGGGTGAGGAAGTGTGGCCGTGGACCTGCCCCACCTGTCTGCAGAGACGGCAGGAGGCAGCGATGTCAGGAAAGCTGGAGACGAGCACCTGTTGGCATTGCACGGTCGGTACATGACGAGAACAGACAGAAGAAAAGAGAGTACTTCTGTATGCAAGGAGAGAAATTCTTTGCATTGATGTGTGAAGATACATATTTGTCAAGGGAGGTCCTTGTGGGCTTTCCACGGGGCAGAAAAAAGGTGTATGTGCGTGTGTGTGTGTGTGTGCGTGTGTGTGTGTGTGTGTGTGTGTGTGTGTGTTCGTGTGTGAAAGTGAGCATGTGTGTGATTTTGTGTGTCTCTATGTGCGTGGGCGTGTGCGTATTTGTCTTCCATGTTCTTCTTTTTTTTTCCATTTCATGGCGAGGCGGATGCTTTGACTGACTCTCCGTGAAGAATCAAGCCAGTGATATGCGCTTGTGTAAATCTGCATTCCCTCCCTCCCTGGCATCCATCCATCAATCATCTGATGCACCCAGCCGCTCTTTTTTCCTTCCAGGCTGCTCCGTGAGCTGTTGCGTGAATGAAATTTGGCGTGTCTGCGATGCATGAACCGTCCTTCTCAACGTCCGCATGCGTGAAAGTAGTGGGAGCATGAATGAGTCGATCAGTTGTTGGTGTTTCCAGATATATCGACTTTTTTGTATGCATTTCCCCTGACTGCAGTTGCGGAAAGTGTGGACTGTGTACCGCATGCGTGGCAGTGGGAGTGGAAGTGGTCTTTCTCTTGGAGAGCGGGAAGGCATCGGCGAAAGTGGCAGTAGAACGGTTCCAGCCACGGAGAGACTCGGTGCCCTGGAGGGGGAAGGCGGTCCTTCTGGACCCTCGTCCTCTTCTTCTTCGTCTTCGTCTTCTTCTTCTGCTGCCCGCCTGGGCCGCCAAACCGTCAGGGGGGTTGTGGATCAACTGCGTGAGACAACACATGGGGTAGGGGGTGGGGGGGGAGCTGTGGCTGTTCCCGCTGCAGTTCTTTCACCCCAAGAACAAAGAAGAGAAGAAGGTCCAGGTAAAAAAGAGAAAGGAGGGGAGGATGAAGAGGGGATTAAGGGGATGAGTGTGGAAGTTGTTGAGCGAGGGGCGTCAGAAATAGAGAGACAGGGAAAGCATGCGTCATTCAGTCCCTCTGCTGCGATGCCCGTAGCTGACAGTGCTGTTGCGACGATGCCGCCGATGTTGTTGCTGAGTTCTTCGAGAGGAAGCGGGTCGGTGCCTGATCGTGCAGACGGCGCGAGACGGTTACCGGGGGGGGAGAGGAAGGGGGCCCCTGTTGACGTGGAGGGAGGCGGGGAGGAAAGAGATGAGGAGAAGGGTAGTGACAAGGAAGGCTGTGCCAGCAAAATGTTGGACGCAGATGTCTGCGCTGTAGCTGAAAAACATGAAAAGGGGATGGAGGAGACAGCTGCTGATGAAGACTCTTCCAGCTCCTCCGTAATGGGGGGACAGAAAGAGAAAGAGAAAGAGAGACCGGCCGCTGATTATACATTGGGCGGCCATGGCCCTGTGCCACCTTCAAGACGTCATGAGTCTGTTGCAGCTGCGAGGAAGGTGACGGGTGGGTCTAGGTCTCTCTACAGAGACACAGAGATGGAGGGTGGTTCGAGCTGGTTATTAGGAGGAGAGGAAGAAGAGCACAAGGGGGTACCGTCCTCCTCATCCTCATTCGCTGGTCCTAGGCAAGGCTCTGGCACAGAAGAAGAGGCAGGGGGGCGAGAAGGGCTCGGACGAGCCGCGCGTGAGAGAGAGAGCGGGCTGCATGAAATGGGCCGGCAGGCAGACAGACAAGTGCACAGACAGATGCAACAAGATGCAGTAGAAGAAGATGCAGTAGAAGAAGAACAGAGAACTACCGAGACAGGGCGACAGGAGGCTGAGGTGCGAGGGAGACAGATAAGGGGGGGGCTCCCAGCTTTCCCCCTGGATGCCTCGCTGGGCGGTTTGACTCCATCCGAAGTTGAACGACTCCTCAGGGAAGCAGAGCCCGACCGCTATGAAGATTGAAGAGAAAAAAATGAAGGAAGGAAAGAAAAAAAGCTACAGCACAGCATCGCTATGTTACTGCAGGGAAAACACAAATAAGACGAGGTGGCTTTTCCTCCTCTTTTTCTCTCTCTTTCTCATCTCAGCAGGACATCTCCCAACAAAAGACCAGTACAAGGACAGACGTTTCCCTTGAATAACGTCATGGTGTTTTCTCATCCGTGAATTAAAGAGAGAGGCGACGCCAAAAAAAAAGGATGGGTGGGGTCCGACGGCTCCCGCCTGCCTGCCTCCTGCCTGCCTGCCTGCCTGCCTGCCTGCCTGTGTGCCTCTCAGTTCGTCTACTCCCCGTGTTTGAGTCTGTCTGTCTTTCTGTCTGTCTGGTAGTGCCTCCATACAGTCAGGCAGAGGCCAGGCTGTACTTGGATGACGACACATACTGTACTCTTCGAGCATCTCTTTTCAGAGCGGCGACTCCAGTCTCTCTCTCTCTCTCTCTCTCTCTCTGTTTTTTACCTGGATGGACAGCGCGAGATCCATCCCTTCTGCGCTCCCGAGCTTTTTCCTCCCTCCCAACCGTGGGCATGTGCCATGAGAGAGTCTGTCTGTCTGTCTGTCTGTCTGTCTGTCTGTCTGTCTGTCTGTTGGCGAGCAAATAACCATTTGGTTCTTTCAGCTCTCTTCTCCCCAAATGCCTGCCTGCCTCATTTGGCTTCGTCTGTTCTCCTTCGTTGAAGGAAGTGAAAGAGAACTGAAAAGATAGGCAGACAAAGAGACAGACAGACACACCAGCCGATGATTCATTCATTCATTCTCTCTGATGAGGAGGAAGTATCCGCTGTACCTTCTTTCCCATGCAAACGAAAGCTCGCCCACCCCTTTCAGCAAAATGTCGGTCCAGTCTCGTGTCTCGGCGGCCGGTGATTTTTGTCTTCCTCTCATGCGGTCTTTCTTGTGTGTGAGAGAGAGAAAGCTGGGATGGGTGGGTAGGGGAGGAACGAACGGCAGCTATGGAAAGGACTGCGAGGAGGAAGAAAAACAGGGTCCTTTCTTCGTTTCCTCCTGTCTGTCTTTTTGTCTCTCTGTCTGTCTGCCTGTCTTTCTGTCTGTCTTTTTTGTTTGCAAAGTTTCTTGCACGAGTTCGATCGTTCGGGAAGACTTCCTTCAAAACAGAGTTGGCTTGGTTTTTTCTTTCGTTCTGCATCCATCCATCCGTCTAACCAGAAAGTGGGCTGCTTGGCTTTCCATGGAAGGAAGGGCTGGTTTTTCATGCACAGAAGGGGAAAGAACGAAGGAAGATTGATTAAGTCTGTTCATCCAGCCTGCTCCTTTGCTCCCCCCCCTTGGCGGTGTCGGCCTCTGCATGTGTTTGGCTGAAGGAAACAAACAGGAGAGCATCGTATGTTGGGCAACAGCCGGTCTTGCTGCCTGTGTGCACGTACGTATGTGAGTACGCATGTCTCTGTCAGTCGCGCGCTTGAGTTGTTTTGACGTGCGTGTCGGCATGAGAAGACAAACAAGGTTCTCTTTCTTGCCGATCCGATGCACGAGAAGGAAGGAATAGGGAGAGGAAGAAACGAAAGAACCGCTGAGAAAGCAGAGAGGTTCGTAACAAGCAGAGGAATTGAGAATGCAAAACTACAAGGAGATGGAGAGATGCAAAATCGAACTGTGCCTCCAACTCATGAAAGGATTTTTGTGTGCAGCGACATGTGTGTGCACATTTTTGTTTACAAAACTGAAAAAAGGATTCGCATCGGTCCCAACCCCCCAAAAACAAAAAATGCTCCAAAGGTCGATGGATCCGGAGGTCCAGGGAGTAAGTGCGCCTCAGGCCGTGGCTGTTGCCTGACTGCCTGACGAACTTTAGAGAGCAATGAAGCGCTGCCGGCCTGCTGCAACTTTGTTCGGCTGGGTTGTCCCGCTCTTCTCTCAGACCAGTCAACTCAAGCACTCTTTCTTTATCTTCGTCTTTGGCCGCACCCACTTACTTTAGAGCATTGCATGTGGGAGAGAAATAAAGTTCCAGAGCGTCCGAGCGACGGAGAGAAATCAAAAGGGCGGCACACTGATTCTGGTTTCTCTTTCTTTCTTTCTTTCTTTCTTTCTTTCTTTCCTTCCTTTCCTTTCTTTCTTTCTTTCTTTCTTTCTTTCATTCATTTGCTTGATGCGTGATTGTAGGTGTGTGTGTCTTTGTTTCTTTGTCTTTCATTTTCCCCCCTGTTTGCCTCCTTCCCTTTCTGCCCCTTTTTCCCTCCTTCCTTTAATTTTGCCTTCCGTCCCAACGCTTCTTCTGTCTTCTTCGCACCAGTACGTGCGTACGCGGGCCCCGAGAGAAGAGGGTCCGCAGTACGGTTTGCCCTGCCTTGCCTTGCTTTGCCTGACTGCGCCGCACACTAATTCGTTTGTTCATTCGTCGAGAGGGAAAGGGAGGGAGAGAGAAAGAAAAAGAGAAAAGAGAGAGAGAGAGAGAGAGAGAGAGAGAAGGAAAGAAAGAAAGAAAGAAAGAATGAGAGACTGGCCGGATCGCTGGCTGGCGCGCTTCTGGAGAGCGAGCTTGATATTGAAGAGCGGAAGGGGGAGAGAGAGAGTGAGAGAACGAGAGAGATGGGACAGTGGACTAAAATTTGACTCGGAAATCGTCAAACAACTTGAAAAATATGAGAGCAGGTTGGATGCGCAGATTGGTATAGATGGGCGGATGCAGGGAGGTTGAACAACAGATGAACGAAAAAGTGCGTGGTGGTGGTAGGTCGACAGGACAGTTGAAGTGAATGACTTCGGAAACGAGAAACGAGAGAGACAAGGGGTTTGTCGGTCCTGTCCATCTCTGATTCTCTTTGCCCGGCGTGCCGGTTCCGTCCGCGAGAGAGAGAGAGAGAGAGAGAGAGAGAGATGGACAGGTGGGGCATCTATGCGGAATGGAGGGGGGGGAGGGAGAATGGGTTGAGGAATGGATGATCGATGGAGGAAACAAATAAAATACAGCAGACAAAAAAGGAGCGTAGGGGTCTTTCGGTCTGTGGACAGTATTTGGGGCAGAGTAAATAAGTTTCTTCCTTCTCGTGTTCGAGGGGTCTTTTGACATATTTTCTCCATTTCCTTCTCTCTCAATTCCTTCCCTTCGTAATTTTTCCCCTTTTCTCTCTCTCTCTCTCTCTCTCTCTCTCTCTTTTGCTGGTGTTTTTGCGTGTCTGAATACCACTAATTTGCTGCCCTTCTTTTCTTTGGCTCCTGGAAGAACGAACCTGTCGTTTGTCTTTGCGTCGTTATTCACGAACTGCATTCAGTAATCCATGGTAAAAGAGTCGCTGCATGCATGCGACGACAGGGGCACCATGCATGCCTCGCGAGGTTCTAGAAGGAAGAAAAGAAAAGTGTGGTTGGTTGGTTGGTTCATGAGGTCTTTTTCGTCTGCTGTTGCTGTCTGTAGGCTAGCACGCAAAGACAGACGCTTGTCGGAGCTGCAAAGTCCTGCCTGTAAACCAAGCAACCTGCCTCCCTCTTGATCTCGATCTGAGAAGAGAAGAGCATGTTCGCCGAGGAAAACCCGATGAAAAGACCGACCGCCCCTCTGCCCCCTTCATTCATTTCCTATCTACACGGCTGTGCGTGTGCGTGTTCGTGTCCCTCTGCCTGTCTCTCTTTGTCTGCCTTCTTATTTTTCTGTCCCATCGAAAATAGAACAAAATAGCAAAGGGGTTCTTTCTGCATGTCTGCCTGCCTGCATGTGCCTCCTAAGCAAACGACTCGCTCATCTTTCTTCTTTTTCTGGGTGGAAGACTTACCCGGCAAGACCGTTTCAGACCGCGTGCGCGCG
This sequence comes from Chromera velia, assembly GCA_018398765.1. Taxonomy (NCBI): domain Eukaryota; family Chromeraceae; genus Chromera; species Chromera velia. The sequence continues at coordinate 50,720 of JAHBMJ010005884.1, read as the reverse complement.
AGAGAGAAGGGGAGAGAGAGAAGGGGAGAGAGAGAGAGAGAGAGAGAGAGAGAGAGAGAGACAGAGCGATCAAGAACGACTAAAGAGACGAAGGGGGCGAGAAAGAAAAGTAGGGATGAATTTCGAACGGAACATGGAAGCCAGGTCTCTCTCCCGACCAGTCCTTGATTCACTTTATTCTCATCTACAATGATGCCTGTCTGGCTGTCTGTCAAAAAATCTGCCCGCCCTGCGTCGGTCGGTTCTTTCAATCAAAAGATACCGGGGCTTTTGATTGACTTTCCGCCGTTTCGAGGAAGAAATTCTGCCAATGAAACCTGACAATCTGTCTGTCCAGCAGGGAGTCGTTTTGCTTTGCGTCATGTTTTCTTTTGTTGCTGAATGGTAAGTAAGTGCACTGATGGCGGGTTGCTTGTGTTCTGGCGGTTCTGAAAGGACCATCTGACTGTATGACTTTATTTGCATATTAGGTGAATGAATGCAAGTGGGTACATGTTCCTCCTGTCCTGTCCTGCATGCATGTGTGCAGTTCTCTTTTGCTGGCGCTGGCGTGTTCATGTGCATTCTTTTCTCCGGGAAGACTGCGGATTCGTGTGCGTGTGTGTGAGAGAGAGACAGTGCGTATGTATGTTTGTGTCAGTAGACACTAGAAGACAGAGAGGCAGACAGAAGACAAAGTTGCCTCCCTCGGCCTGACTGAACGAACCCCCTCATCCGTGTCCGGTTGACTGTGTGCGTGCGGGTGGGTGTATGAAGTAGGGGGAGTGTCCGCACATTCATTCATTTATCCATTCATCGCATACCGACGGAGAAGTGCATGAGTCTGTATGGCAAAGCGGTTTTGCCTTCAACGTGTGTGAATGCAAAAGTGTATGGGGTTGACTATATCTGTCTGAAAGGTAACGTTCGAGAAGAAAGCACAAACAATTAGTGGGGGGGCGTGTTTGCTTTGCCTTCCTTCCTGCGAGTTAATGCAATTTCTTCTTCCATCCATGCAAGTCCTTGATCCAGATGCGAGGACACGCCCACGACAACAAAGGAAAGAAGATTAACATCACCCGCTCCTTTCTGGGCAGACTTGGATATCGTTGCATGCGTTGTGCTTTCTTTCCTTCTTTGTTGGTGACTGTTCGTGTCTATACGTCCTTAATTTTTCCCGCTCGTTCTGACCAATCGAAAAACAGTGTATGTAAGAAACATTAATCACTGTTTTGCTTTGGTTTATTTCTCGTTTTTTTCGTCTCTGGCTGAATTAATGTCCAAAGAAAGGTTGCCTTCTTCTTGAATTTCGATCCGTTCTTGTCCTTTCTGAACAGTCCGACCGAGTGAGTCGCGGAAGGCAGACGGAACTCGAAAAAAAAAAAAAAAAAGCCTTTCTTGAAAAAGAAAAAAGGAGGAGAAAAGAGAAAGAAGCTCCTGGCAAAAACGTGATGAAAGAAGCAAGTTGCGGAAAGGGCTTTTCAGGAGAAACCAAAGGGACTGTCTGTCGCTCCTGCAACAAGCCTTTTGGCGACTCGAATGTTGATTGATTGATTGACTCTGTCTGGCCTTCTGTCTTTGCAGCCACCTGTTTGTCTCTTGTTTCATTTCTTTCCTTGCTCCGTCTAGACTGTGTTTCTTTTGGGCAGTTCTCTCTACTGGCAGTTTGATGGATTGGTCAGATCGGTCGATCATCTTTCTGTGCTTCTGTCTTCTTGTCTGTCTTTCTGTCTGTCTCTCTGTCGGGGAAAACTTCTGGAAGAGTCAATCAAGAGAGAAGTTGTAACCGTCGGATGGGCCGCATGTCTTCTTTCTCTCTGCCCTTCTGTATTCTCTGAATTCCCTACACCCCCCTTTTATTAGGTTTTCGCTGCATGTATGAGTGCATCCGTGAGGAAACGATTGTCAAAAGTTGATTACTCCCTTTTTGCGATGCAGGGGAGAACACCTCTCATCCACGTCGGTCGCTAGCTAGCTTGCATTCATGCGCTTGTCTGTTTGTGTATTTGTTTGTTTTTCAGCGAGCAAGCAAGCGGCCTTGGCGTGTCGGTACGTGAGAGGGTCTTTTTCTCCCTCGCCGCGTGTGTCGTTGTCTACGTGCTCCATGTGTGTCTACTTCATTCCCGCCCTCCCTCTGAATGTCTGATGGACTGGCTCTCTCTGCCTGAGAGAGAGAGCAACAGAGGTTGTCCCGCACCATGCCTGCGAGAGACGGCACTACGGGACGGACCCCGGTCTCCTTTGACCGACGCAGAACGAATCTATCTATAATATCTGCATGCCCTGTTTGTCGGGAGGGAGGGAGGGAGGGAGGGAAAGAAGGTGCACTCACTCACTCATTTTTCCCCTAGCTTTTGTTTGTTCCTGACTGCTTAATTCTATTTTACATCTTTTTTACTCGTGTGCGCGACGGCATGAAGCCATCAGACAGAAGAGCGACGAGTGTGTGTGTGTGTGAGAGAGAGAGACAAAGACAATGGAGGAGTAAAACAAAAGCATGCGCAGATGGATGGATAGATGCATATGAAGGAAGGACGGAAGGAAGGACGGAAGAAGTCGAGGCAAGCAGTCAGCGTGGAGGGAGACAGCAGCCGACCAGGGGAAGGTGGGCCTCCTGAATCTCCTTACTCAGGCTTGACACACTGATTGATTGACTGACTGACTCACGTGACTGGCCAAGCACGTAGATTGAATGGGGAGTTAAATGCGTACCGGTGTGCGTGTGTGTATCAAGTGTGAAGGGTCATGATGCTGCTGTTCTTACTGTTCTTCGTGTCTTCTGTCAACTGTTGTTGCTGCTGCTGGATGGTCCGTGTGAATGTCCACCTTGAGTGGTCTCTGCGTGTGTGCCTTTTTGTGAGTGAGTGAAAAAGAGAGGGAGTTTAGGGGATGTGTGTGCGCTTGAGGGGAGTCTGGGTGTGTGCGTTTTAGAGCGACGCGGTGCGATGGTGTGTGTCCGGCTGGGTAAGTACTTGTGCGTCTTTAGAGGGAGTGCTTCAGAAAGGCATGCTCTCTGTTTTGTACCTGTCTATCTGTCTTGCGTCTGTCTGAAACTATATAGTCTGTCTGTCGAAGAAAAAGAGGGAGAATGGACTTACACGGTCTGAAAGAGGAAAGAAAAACATAATGCGTCCAGGCAGGCAGCCAGCCTGTCTGTCTAGAGCTGGGAGTTGCCCATGCAGTGGTTTCGAGTGTGGGTGCCCGGGTAGCTGAGCTTGAGAAGCACCCCTTTCGCTTTCGTCGCCTGCGTTCCTTTTCTTCTGTATCCGTGGCGCATGTATGCAGAGGCCGGGGAAGTTTGTTTCAAAGGGGAGCTGAGCGCGGCTGTCGCGAGCGCGAAAGCTGAGAGAGTGTACGGGCACATGAAAGAACGATGAAGCTGCGTTCGTCAACCAGGCAGAGAGAAGTATGAATACAGACAGGCAGCAAGCAAATGGGGTGAACGAAGACGACGGAGTGAAGTGCCGCTCCCTGCCTGATTCGAAAAACCTTCACTCTACCACATCTGACTGCATGACTCTTTAGATCTTGCAAGAGATCTTCCTTTTTTAAACTTTCCCATTGAACAATCCGAACAGACAGCATCAAACAATCAGAACGATGTGATACTGTATAGGACGAATCTCACTCTGTCTTCTTCTCCTTACCTGCCCTCTTTTTTTCCCTCTTTCAGACCATCTACATTCAAGCGAGCGTGCTTGCCTAAGTGATTGCTGAAATGTAAGTTGCATGGCACCTGCACCGTGAGACATCTTGAATCCTCTCGATTAGTCTTGAATGCCGTTGGAAGAAAGACGGCAAGAAAAAAAAAGAAAATTAAAAGAAACGGGAACGTAGATCATCCATTCAGGTACGTCGATGATGCATAGTTCTTTGACTCACTGCCTATCCCGCAGCCCGTGCATCAATTTAAGTGCATGCAGACTAATGCAGACTTATGCGGGGGGAAAAAATGCAGCCGAGCGAGACTTCAAGTTTCCGAATAGACTTATGGATATGAACTCGTGTAAACTCATACACATGTACACATGAATTCTGGCCTAGAGTCTGACAGACACATGAAAGACACCATGCGGGTTACTGCAGCGGGTAAAGTTCTTAAACTCTTAATTCAATGTGTCAATCTATATATACTTCATTACATACATTTGTAACTGAAGGTAAAAGCTATATAGAATTATTATATCGTTGGAACATGCTAGCATCGGAATAAAAGTTAATTTAGCTGTATCAAAAATTTTGCCGGATCTACGGTGGGGGCGCATGCGCTGCAGATTGAGACTTACGACTTTTAACTAGATTTTTACTAGGCGTTGCGGCTAAAGAAAAAAAAAGAAAAAGATTCCCCCGAACGAACCCCTAGGGGTAATTTTCAAACAAAAAAATAAATAAAAAAAAAAACGCTTTCCGGGCCTTTTTTTTTTCCACAACCATGGTGCGGACACAAATTAAAACACTAGGGAACCACACATTTCTTACATGCAAACAAACAAAAAAAACAAAAAAGTGAATATAACTTTTTTTTAAAAAAAAATTACCCCTAAGCAAACAAACCTTTTACTCTTTTTTTTTTTTTCTTTTTCGATCAGTCAAACAGCTGTTGTTCAAGTGTTGCACGGGTGTTGTTCATGTGTTGCACAACCAGGGCAGGGAAAAAGGTAGGTTATGAGGTTAGGCTATAGGTTATTGGCCCTTCTGGCAGTTATGATAACTGGTCATAACCGGTGGTTAACCGGGTTAACCGTTAACCGGTAAGAGCTCATAAAAACGACATTATAGCTAGAAATAACTTCAAACAAACAAAAAATTACTGAAAAACTTTGTTATGATAACTGAAAAGCTAGCTGAAAAGGTATAAAAAATCATGCCTTTCTTAGTATATGGACTATAAACACAATCTGACAATCAAACAAGTGGTTATATAAATTAAAAATGTCTTTTTATTATATTTTGGTTGTCTTTCATTCATTTTCCGTATGTCACACCTACATGTAAAAATTACGTTTTTATAGTGAAAAGTTTTAAATTTAGTGAGGAAACGACCTCTAGATATAAAAAAGTTATATAACCGATAGGTTAACCGAACCGAAACGCTTTTTGACGGCCAAGTTGGTTCAGTTCGGTTAATAACCTATTTTCCATCCCTGTGCACAACTGTTATTGAATGTTGTTGAAGGTAAAAAAAAAAAAAAGATTTCCTCATATCGCTTATATGTTTTCTTTAGCCGACGTACGCCTAGGATTTTTAATATTTGGGCGCTAAACCAGGAGTAGTAAACCTGACCACAGCCTTTTGGAGCCTAGTTTCAGAGTAGTCCCTCTAGAGCAGTACCTCCCCATTGAAGCGAAGGCCCCCCATGCAGCGGCAGCCGCAGCAGCCACAAAGTTAAAACGTAAACCCGCATGGATTCGATCAAGCCCTCGAGGCATACAGCTAGTGACCATGTTTGATTTGATTATATTTGATTTGATTTGATTTGATTTGATTTGAGCTTCAACCTCAAATATTTGATATTTGAGGTAAGATTTGAGGTTAACCTCTTAGGGTTCCTCACTGAGTCACTGACTTACTGTCACTCTGATCATTTTTCTCATGACAATAGTTATCAGAACATTTCTGATGTGTGTTTCAAAAATTTAAAAAAATATATATAAAATTATAACTTATCAGTTCCGTAAAAAAAATATGCCTGTGTGGCAGTGTATATACACTAGTCACTGAGACTCACTCTAGTACTAATAGAGATTAAGAACGTAAAATTGATAGATTTGAAATTGCATATGACTTTTTGTTGATACGATAAAGTTAGAGCACATACCAAAATTGATGTGACAATCACTCAGCTTTATGGCACTTCCTTTTCCTCTTCTTCATGATCACTTTCTTCAATATGAATCAAATCGATCGGTAGTGGGAGCTGCTGACAGGTTTTTCTTGGTGGTGGGAGCTGTAAAATGTTTGCAGACACTCAAAAAGGGGGCCGTAAAAGATGTTCCAGCACCAGAAAAGTCAACACAGCTGTTCGGGAAAACGTTCAGCTGATCGGTTTACCTCTGCATAAAGTAAAAAGGGGTGAAACGTCAATTTCAGTGCAGCTCAAAACATTTTTTTTTTGAGAGCAAACCATCAAGATTTAGGTTTTTTCATTTGAATCAGCATGCATGACGGATCGGTACTTGCAAAAGTTTTTTCGGAACCTTCATATTTGAGGTTGAAAGTCATATTGATCAAATATTTGATCGTATTTGATAGGTCTTTAAACACTAGGTCCTCCCTGACTAGATATTTGAGAAAGGAGAGAGAAGAACGCAGAGTGGGGACGCCAGTTTGTTGCCATCGGAAAGAAAGCAACCTATGGTAGCTTCATAGCAATATAGATGCTCGAAGGTGTGAAAAAAGCAAGCAAGGGTCAGAAAAGAGCGTTCATAAGAGAAAGAGGCATGGCCATTCTCGCAGACTGTATCAGTTGCAATGGACTGCTTAGAAAAATACAGGAGAGAGAGAAACTAGATGAAGGGGAACTTGATCGGAGGCTTGCGATGCTGATGGAAGCAACTCTTGAAACGCTTCTCAATTTGCCTAACAAGGAGGTGACACAGAGTATCAAAAGAAGAGAAGACCAAGACCTAGAGGCAGCTTTGCAGACTATCGTCACAAGAAGCTACATCCCTGTCTTCCAGAAGCTTCAAGCTCAGTATATCTACAGCGTGTACTATGAAAAGATTAACTGTCTAGACTCGGACTGATGGCCCGGAAGGAAGAGTGCTTGTCTGAAGCCTCTGAAGCAGCGGCCGGTGACCATTTGGGTATTAAGATCCTTTCTTTGTTGGTCTGTTTGTCTGACGTCTCATCCTATGGAGCATATCATATTTCAGTTCTTGTTCTTTCTTCCCTTGAGATTCCACTTTTTTCTTGTAAGACTTCACTCTTCTGAGATAATCAAAATGAAAAGAAGATACCCAACCAGAAGGGAGAGGTCTCTTATCACCTCAATACATCTCAGGAAAAATGAATGAACGTTCTTGATTGTATTAAAAAAGTGAAAGAAAGAAGAGAAGTGGATGTTTCTCTTTTAGTCTCTACTTCTTCGTCTTTCCCTTTCTATTTCGTCTTTCCTTCTCTAACTCCAAGCATCCTTTTTTGCTTCTCTGTTTGTAAGCAAGGAAAAGAAGAGACCTAACTTCATCTCACTCCTCTTGCGGCGGCTTGCCACTTCACCTTTCTTTAGTTAGACAGAACGATAAGAAGCAACCCAAAAGAAGAGAGAAGGTTTTTGCTTCCCCTCCGTGCGTCTCGGGAAAAGGAACGTTCCTGGCTATGCTGAAAAGTGTAAAGACAAAGAGAAGTGAACTTTTTCTCTTCTTACATGGTCTCAATTTCTCTTTCTTCTCTCAACCTCTCTCTCCTTGTTTCAGAACTTACAAAGGAAAAACATTGTCATTCGCTTTACCCTGGATCAATGTCTGGTATGATTGTCCCTCATCAAATCACTTGATTTCTAGCTATTCAATTGCTCTCACGAATGTGTCAGATGTTATGTCTGCGCAATTGATCGATCGAGCTCAGAAAGAACCTCGTGTAAACCGTTCTTAGCACAGGCTAGACCTGACAGTGTGCGGGCCGGCCAGCGAGGTCTGATGCGCTTCGGCGCTTTCTTTGGAAGCCGCACGTCAGGCATTTGGCATTGGGGCAGGAGGCCAATCCTTCGGACATAAATCCTAATCCTAATCCTAATATCTGTAAAAATGATGTTTTTTATTCAAAAATTAACTTTCACACGAGTAAAAATTAACTTTTTGAATGTCATATTGAATTAAGCTTTTAAATATCATGTTCCAGTCAAAAACAACATAAAATAAACACACTTTAAAACATTTATCTTTAATTAAAAAAGTGTTTTACATATTTCAACTTAATATAACGCTGTATAACGCTGTAAAAATATATATAAAACTATGATATCACTTAGTATGATCATATTTCATACCTGTAAGAATCGTATCGTTGCAATTTACGTTGGTAACCTAGGTTAATAACCTAACCTAGGTTTTTTTGACTTCAAGATTAGGTTACGTTAGGCTAAAACCTAATTGGATACCCTGCAACGGGCTATTAGATAACAGGGGATAGAGGCGTAATGTTCTAGAAGTATGTTGCTCCTGTTCTTTGCTTGTTGATGTGCACTTCTTTGGTAAGGGGCGCATGACGAGCGAATTGATTTTTAAAGCGCGTAAGTCCCTATCCGGATCCTTAAATACTGCACGCACTACCACTGGTCGGCTCGCCTCACGCATAATATTCATCTTTCTATACGCTTCTCTCTTTGACTGATCCCGGTTTGCCTCTCCTGTCAGTGATTGCACGTTGAGTGACGCATGCTGAGTCCCGATTGTTTACGCAAGTGATGGCCATCTCTGGAACTCTTTCACTTCTCGTTTGGGGCTTTCCAGGGTTCTTACACGTAGGAACTCCGTCAGGCGTCTCCTCTCACATCTATTTTGACTCACAAAATTTCTTATTGTTTTATCTCGATCGAATGCTAGAATTGCACGTTTCTCCTCTCGGAGTCACTGTGGCTCTCTGCTTACCACTCTGTAACGACTCTCTCTGGAATAAGGACCTACGCATCGATTTCTTCGTGAGTCTTTATTTTTGTCTTCATGTGTAGCTAGATAATCATTCTTATAGTCTAGCATACATCTCGTGGTGCCGGCTCCCGCTTTCTTCCTCTGATTCTTTGAGAAAGCATTCTTTTTTTTCCGGGTCGAACGGCTTTCATCTTGTCCGTTTGCCTTCTCCTTAGCTTCTGTAATGGAGCAAACTACAGTGGTTAAACGATCTCTGTCCGGTCTTCCCGCACCTGGCTCTGAGCTCGCTTCTGCTTTGTCTCTTCTTGATGCAGTAGATCACGCTCCGCCAATAGTTGGAGTCGAGGAGCACATCGAAGTGTCTCTACCTGATGTCTCTGATGCCTCTGGTCAGGCTGGACAGGGTGATCCACCTCCTCCTGTGCCTCCGGTGTCCGACCCTCCGCACCTGGTGGCTGAGGCGTTCTCAGGTGATAGTCCCCCTGCACCTCTTCCTGCTCTTCTGTACCCCCTACTCGGCTCTGCCGACGAGGCACCAGGCCGCCTACTACCCCATCGGAACTCCTGGTCCAGGTTTTCCTGGATTTGCTCCTCCACAGGTGACTTTTGTCCCTCCTGTCTCAGGCTTCTTCCCTTCTGCAGGCCCATACACGACTCCTGTACCGCAGTTCGTACACCATTATTGGCTTCTCTGGCAGAACGTTCCGTTTCCCTCTCCTCCTGTGCCGCCTGTGCAGCAGTAGCCACCTTGGCAGCCTTTCCCCGTTCCTTTTCCTGGTCACTCTGTTCAAGTTGTGACCCGCCGGTATGAGTTGGCGAAAAAGGCGATTGACCAGTTAGCGATTTTTTCGGGCACCCCCTAGGAAGACGTGGAACTGTGGAAAGAGAGCTTCCACGAGGTGGTGGATGAAGTCCGCTCGTTGGACGGTCCCCATGCACTCAGTCCCCAAGACTTATCTGGCATCATCCGTCAGAAGGTCTCTTCAGGGGTGCGAGAGGTCCTCCGTTCTCGCACTGTGCAGGCCGACCAGATCTACGACCCTTTATGGCTCTTTGACACCCTCGACAGCCTCTACCTCAGTCCGTACGAGTCCCGTGTCTGGAAACGCTGGCGTGCCATCAAGGTACTTTGTCCTCTCGCCAGTGAGTCCATCGACACCTACTTTGCCCGAGCAGCAAAAGTCTTTTGCCGTCTCCGTCGACTCGTTCCAGCGATGGTGTTTGGGTCTGAACCCTTTGTCCCCTTCGAGTACAACATCCTCCTGGAGTCACTTCCCACTCAGTCTGAAAGAGGTGCTCATCGGTACGTCCTCGCACACCTGTGGGATTACACCCCCATGGGCCTTCGTGACTATCTGCGCCGCTACGAACAACAGCTCGGAACGCCGACTCCCTCTGCCACGATCTGCTTCTCGAGTGCACCTCCCTCCAGGTCATCTTCTACTCCCAAGCCCAACCACCCTAAGTATATCTACTGCGGGGTCGCTCACCCATGGAGGAAGCATGTGAAGTACATCGCTTGCGGTGTCTCACCTCATGCTGATCGCTCTACTTGCCCAGCGATCGCTCACGTTTGCGGTTGTGGCAAGCAGGGGCACCTTGATGCCATGTGTCCCTCTAAGCTCCGTGCCTCCAAGAAGGCCACCAACGTTCACTGCGCGACCGTTTCTTTTGCCTCTACTGCCGTCACCTCCCCTGATTTGGTCCACGGCCCTCATTTTGGCAAGGACGATGGGGCAACTGTCGAGGCCGTCAGTAAGCTCTACCTTGAAAAGGTCTCCGCCTCCATCACTTACACCGTGAAGGCACTCGACACCCCAGTCCTTGTGCGGACTGCTGGTCACAACAACTCCTCTGAGGCTTCCGGGGCCGTCGTCTACGCCATCTACTCTATCACGCTCGATGACGTTATCTTCGGCGACCGCCTTGAGTCCATTACCTTCCTCATCCTTCCACAGTCTTCGATCCCTTTCCTCTTCTCGAAAGCTCTTGCCCAGCGGCTCTCTGTGAAGATGGATTACAAAGATAATATCATGGTGATCCCATCGCCCTCTGGGCCTGATGTCACCTTGACATGGATCGACCTTAGGGAGTATTACGGCCTCCCTCTCGTCCAAGATAACGATTCCCCACCTTCGTTAGTGGGCTTAGATGAGTCCGACGATGAGTGTCCGCCCCTGAAGGATAATCCCAATGAGTCGGAGGACAAGATCGATAACTCTGCCCCCTTCCGTCCTCTTCCTTTTACCATGTGCACGACCACCTCTCCCACCACCACCCTTGCTCTACACTCGCCTCCAGAGGGCATTGTGGGTGTTGGGGTTTCTGTGTCTACGGGAGAGGCACCTGAAGGAGTGCGTGTTTGTGTGTCTCGGGGAGAGACACCTGAGGGCGTGTGCATGTCTGTGTCTCCGGAGGAGGCGTCTGTCCCCTCTGGAGAGGGAGTTGAGGGATTGAAGGAGCCAGCGCGTCCAGGTAGGCTCGCAGGCGGGGCGTCTACTACAGCGCAGGATTCTGTGAAAGCAACCACTGGCGGTGATGTCCCTTCTCTTTCTGTTTCTTTTTCTGACGACCGCGATTCTTCCCCCTCTGAATCTCTCTCTGTCGATGAATCTGAACCTTCTCTCTCTGAGTTCAAGTTTTCTCAACTCACGTTTACAATTCAACTCAAACAGACAGGCACAGTCAAGATTTTTACTGCTTCTGATTTTTGGGATTTGGTTCGCAGGGTTCATTGCGAGTGTGCGCATGCGGGCGTGAAGAAAGTGATGGCTCAACTCCTCTTTCATTTTTCTTTCGAACTCCTGCTCACTACCATTCGATCGTATGTCGCTCGTGTTCTCTCTTCTTGCCCTAAGTGTCCGCAGGTGAAGGGCCCGGTTGGTTTCTCTATCCCCGGTGTCTCCTTCACCAAGGGGGCATACGTAGGGGCGAGGCTGCACCTCGACAGCCTGTATTTGGGGGCATCTGACTGCGGTCCGACTTATCAACTCACGGTGCTGGAGGATTTCCTCCCTTATGGCCTTGCCCCTCGCTTTGCTGCTCATCCCAACAGCCACAAGACTGTCGCTTTCCTTGAAAACGTATGGTTCCCTCGTTTTGGGGTCCCAGAGGAGATCCAATGCGACCAGGGGTCTGAGTTTGCAAACGCCCCCCTCATTGAGCTCTCCAAGCGTCGGGGCTTCCGTCTCTCATTCGCGCCCTCCGGCTATAAGGATGACAACTCCTTATCCGAACGATGGTAGAGAGAGGTACTTGTCTTCGTCTGCTCTCTCCTCCTCGAGCGTCAGCTCCCCGACAGCTCATGGCCTGAGATCCACGATGAGGCGATTCGATGTTTAAACAACCGAATATCAGTACAGGGGGGGGGTTCTCGTCACACAGCCGCTGCCCTCCCTGGTTCGCTGTCTTGTGTTCACCGTTTTTTCCCCTCTGCCCGCCCTCCCTGCCCATCTGCTTTACGAACTTATTGTATAGGAGACATTGTTATGTATAACCGGGATACCTCTGGAGGGGGGGGTCGATCAGGTCAAAGTCACAAGTATGGCCCTGTTTGGGCCCCCTATCGCATTGTCTCCGTTGAGAACGAATACTTCTATGAAATTGTAGCTACCGATGAGTCCTTCCGCCCCCAACGGACCACCGCATCGCCTCAGCAGCTCCGTTCAGCCGTCCGCCCTGTCCCATCTGGCAATATGCGCAGACAACCCAATCCCTAAGGTGCTACTCTGGCCGAACGTGCAGGGTGGAGAGATTCCACCTTGCTTCCTTCCTCCGCTGATGCTGCTCTGACTCTGCTTCAGGAACAGGAGGCAGCAGCCTTTGTCCCCCTCTTTGGTCCCAACCCAATGATTGCGTCCCCCCTCAACACCGTGATGGTCCCTGTGCCCCCGATCCCTGCCCCTTTACCTCCTGCTGACTTGCCTGCTGTCCATGTAACGGACCCGCCTCTGTCTTCACCGCCCACTGAGCAGCCGATCCCCGAGTCTACCCCGCCGGCAACTCCTCTTCTCGCCTTTCCTTTCCCCATCATGCCTGCCCCGCTGCAGCCAGGCACGATGGTGATTGGTCGTTCCCCCGAGCATTCACTCCTGTGGGTAGGAGAAATCTTTGGTATCCTGCCGAGTGATGGAGCAGCAGAGGGTGATGTCCGGTATGAGGTCCATGCGTAGGGTTCCCACCAGCGATGTACTCTATCCCGCAGGCAGTGGGCACCGGGCTACTATTCCTCGGGAGGGGGGTATGTCTTATATGATAAGCGCGCTTCCAAGCGTGCAGCAGAGATTGTTGAACTGTCGCACGGTAAGATCGCGGCAGCAGACTTCGAGATGGAGTGTTCGCGGGGCAATCGCGGATCTCGTCTTCCCCCTTCTCTCTGCTCTCATTTTGCCTCTGGCTCGGATGGGTGTCATTTCTATGAGTATCCAGGTGCTTGTTTGACAATGTCTGACCCTTCTGTCACATCTGCTGTCGCTTTTCTTGCTTCTATTGATCTGTCGGTGCGTCTTGCAACCATGCACCAACCAGTGAGTTTGAAACATCTGTGTTCTGCTTCCTGTCAGCTTGTCTGTTTCGCAGACCAAAAGGAGGATCAAGGATGGATCGATCGGGAGGTCTACATCAGGACTCCAATCTCTGAGGTCCCGAGGAACGTTCCTCGCGTCCCTCTCCTCCGTGTGCACACCGAGAAGCTTCAGGACGACGGCACGCGCAAGTTTAAGACGCGCACCGTCATCAACGGCAAGCACGTTTCTCGGGAGGGTTTAAGCGTCGCCACCCAACTCTGCCCCCCCGAAGCTGTGCGCATTGTCCTGCAGATTGCGTTGGACGCTTACAAGCATCGAGGCGTCGACCTTTCCCTTCAGAAAGCTGATGTTGTGCAGGGGTACCTACAAGCCCCGTTCTAGGCCCTGTTGCCTCCTGATCGCCCCCCCTTCACTGCCATCCCCCCTTCCGACCACCCAGACCATGGGCAGTTTCTCTAGGTCCTCCGCAAGGCCGTCTACGGCTTGTCCGACGCAGGCAAGGTCTTCGAGGATTTTTTTATCTCCGTCCTCCGCTCCCTTGGATGGGAGCCAATGCTCTTTCCGGGCATATGGGTGTTGCATTATGCCGATGGTAAGCTTTGTGCTCTCTTGGCTACCTACTGTGACAACCTGCTCATTCTGGGCATCGGGGAGGATGCAGCAGCTACCATCAACCCCCTCAAGGACATCATGACGTACGGAAATTATACCAATCTCTCGGAGGGTCGTTTTATTGGTGTACAGTTCGACATCTCCACCACCGGCGTGTTCTGCCATCAACATGACTACGTCGCCTCCCTTGTCCTCCCTCCTAATATGGCCGGCTCTGACCGACGTGCAGACAAGCCTCTCCCTGTCGGGTCTACACATAAGGACGACACCTCTCCTTTGCTGTCTGCCGCAGGTGTGAAGGTCTTCCAAACCCTGCTCGGGCAGGTAGGCTACGTGGCGAGCTGCACACGGCCAGATGTCGCTCTCATGTACTCCTACCTGTCACGTTTTCTGGCGTTCCCAACCGAGAGGGCTCTTCGTCTTCTCCTCCAAACGGTGCGCTACCTCCGTTCGCACCCATCTCTCGGGATTCACATCCGTCCTTCCTCTGACCCGACCAAACTGATTGCCATCGAGCACGGGGACTCATCGTTTGGCAATGCCGCCTCCCCACATCCTTAGACGGGCTGGGTTGTTTTTATCAACAATTCACCTCTCATTTGGAAAAGCAGGAGGCAGTCCCGTGTAGCCAGATCAACTACAAGAGCAGAGGTGCTCGCCCTGGAGGAAGGCATCGACGCCGCGCTGCATTTTACGAACTGCACCGCCCCCTTCTACTCCAATATCCGTGTCAGAATTGGCTGTGATGCAGCGAACGTTTTGTCTCTACTGGTGTCTGGCGCCTCTTCTTCTACCGAGCGTGCCCTCCTCCCCATTATCCGGGAGATGCAGGACAAGGCTTGTATCGTTCCCGTCTAGGCCGCCACTGACTTGGTCGAGCAACACAGGAATGGCATCTTCAAGATCCCCACCGAATCCAACATCTCTGACCTCCTCACGAAGGCGCTCGACCTTGGCGCTCTGACTCGTCTCATGAGTCCCTCTCCCTCTCTTTCTCCGGTATTTGGGAGCGAGATTGTATCTTTTCTTCCTCCTCTTTCTCTGCGTGACCGCTCGACGATGAAGAAGGAAAGAAGGGGGGATGGGGAGGAGCTGACCGCATGAGAGCGTTTTGTTTGTTTCCCATGGTTTCCTTTATGTTTTCTGTCACGTTTCGTTTCTTCTGTCTCGTTTCTCGGTTTTGTCAGCTACCGCTGTAGAAAGAAGAAGCCACATAATATTCCAGAAGCATGCTGCTCCTGTTCTTTGCTTGTCGATGCGCACTTCTTTGGTAAGGGGCGCATGCCAAGTGAATTAATTTTTAAAGCGCGTAAGTCCCCATCCGGATCCTTAAATGCTGCGTGCGCCACCACTGGTTGGCTCGCCTTACGCATGATATTCATCTTTCTATGCGCTTCTCTCTTTGACTGATCCTGGCTCGCCTCTCCTGTCAGTGATTGCACGTTGAGTGACGCACGTTGAGTCCCGATTGTTTACACAAGTGATGGCCATCTCTAGAACTCTTTCACTTCTCGTTTAGGGCTTTCCGGGGTTCCCGCATGCAGGGACTCCATCAGGCATCTCCTCTCACATCTATTTTGACTCACAAAATTTCTCATTGTTTTATCTCGATCGAATACTAGAATTGAACGTTTCTCCTCTCGGAGTCACTGTGGCTCTCTGCTTGCCACTCTGTAATAACTCTTTCTGGAACAAGGACCTACGGATCGATTTCTTCGTGAGTCTTTATTTCTATCTTCGTGTGTAGCGAGATAATCGTTCTTATAGTCTAGCACACATCTCGAGGGGATACAATTTTACTCTATTGGTCAGGCTGGTCAGCGGAGTGGTCCAAGTGGACGAGACGATGTACCTAGCAATATACTATGTAAGACAAGCCTGATAAGGCGACCACGTTTCTTATGAAGATGGCGGTCCGACTTAACGAGAAATGTGCTTAGCCATCCAGTCCGGTATGCTAGTATTCATTGCAATACTATATAATAATGGAGAAAAGACTAATAATAAAAAATCAGGAGTTAATCACGCTGAGGTATATATATAGTTCAAGCCTGGGTTCAAGTCGATCTCCATGCAGTGGGTGACCAGACTCGATCAATACAAGTATCAATTAAATCATTATTTTAAAGTATAAATTATACTGTATATAATGAAGTAATAGTATTCAAGGAACTATAAACTTTGGAGACAATGTGCTGCATAATAGCCTGCATTATGCATACATGTGCAGTGCACATGCATAGAAATGATAAAATTCTATATGATTTACTCTAGGATTTACTAGAAGTGCAAAAACTTATATTCGAAACCAAGCTTGCGCTTCCATGCACGCATGCAGTCTTTCTGAAGAGTGTCCGGAAGATTTTGTTAAATTCATCCACCAATGTAGATCTTCGCATCAAAGCCACAAGCGAGCGGAAGTTTCCTCACACCGCTTCACTGCAAGCACGTCGAAGCAGAGTGCGCTGACAGACAATCCAACAAAAAGACTCGAACACTGCTGCCATGCAGGCTGCATGCGAACACTTTGCCGCCGGAGGCCATACCTTCTCTGCCCTTCTTGTGTGGCTTTCTACAAACCAACACCCGAAAGAGGACAAGCAGGAAAGCCCACGCGTCTAATCTGTTTCATGTTCAAATTAACGAAAGAAAACCACCGGCAATTAAACTCTTTCCTTACACTGTGAAGAGCAGGGCGAAATGCATGAGTCTGTCTCACTGGAAGGCAGAAAGAATCCACAACAAAGAGCGAACGAACGAACGAGACTCGCGGCGTCTCTACACGACCATGACACAAGCTTGAATGTATGTGAGGTGAAGAAAGCATCTCTCCTTATTTCTGTCTCCTTGCAGCCCACACGAACAACTGAAGTTGTAAGGGCAAAAGAGAAAAGAAATACGAGAGAACGAATTAGCATGAACACAATCACTCTTTAAAAGAGAATGTGGAGCTTTTGCCCGATCCTCCGTTTTTTCTATTCTGTCCATTATTCTCCTTTCTGTCTTGACTGAACACGAACCATGAATGAATTTCTCTCCCTCCCTTCCGACATCAGTCCATTCTTTCACCTCCTCAACGACTCAACGACATGCAACAGAACGCTTCGACCGATCCCTCTCTTCTTTCTGTGGTCGGATTGTCGCGGTCAGTCCAACCAAAACGGTCTTTTTTTCTTTCGGTGTGTGGATAGATCGGCCGATCGATCAACAAGACTCTCCCCCTTTCATGAAAAAGGTCAGTCAGATCAGTCAAAGAAGAAACAGAAAACCCGTCCTCCTCCTAAAGCCTTTCTTTCTTTCCTCCCTCTGGCGGGAGTCAATCAAGTCAAGCGAAACGGATGCAAGAAGCGAAGAAAGGTAAATGTAAGGATGAGACAAGCAGAAGAAAGGGGGACCCGTTCCCTTCCTTCCGATGGACAATGCAACAGCTGTTCCGTCCGTCCGTTCGCGCAGAAAGAGCTCGAGGAGGGAGGAACTGTTTGTTTAGTCGTAGTAGCGGCCGCGGCGCTTGTGACGGCGATAACGGCGGCGGTGTCCGTGTCCGTAGCCGTACCCGCCGCCGTATCCCCCGTAGGCAAAACCGCCTCCATAACCGCCACCGAAGCCGCCGTAGGGCACGGGGCCGGGGCCGTACCCTCCGTAGCCGCCGATGACGGTGCCACCGTACCCGTTGCCACCGATGCCGGTGCCTCCGATTCCAGTGCCGCCATAGGGGCCGCCGTAGCCAGGGCCTCCGTATCCGGGGCCGCCTGCACACGCAGTGAAGGAGAGAGGAAGATGCCGTGAGTGGCAGGGAGATAAACAAACAAACGAAGGAGCACCGAGAGAAAGAGAAGAAAAGGAGAAGGGGATGAGCAGAGGGATAACTTGTTGGACAAAGAAACTCCCGGCAACAATAGCCTGTCTAGACAAGAAGAAAAAACCACCACGGTGAAAAGGCGATCAGCGACCGGACAGGGGAGAGAGGTCAACGGCACATGCACTCATACATCAGCACATGATCCCGAATTAAATGTCTCTAGCTCTCAACTGACTGACTGACCGTATCCGTTGCCCTGGAGCCGTCTCTCCTCTTCGCCCTCAAAGGGGACCATCTCCTCTTCGTCAACGCCAACGGGAACAATCGCCTCCTCAGGCTCCATCACGTTGGCACCCTCGTCCAGAGTCTCCTCGGGGATGGCGGGGGAGTCGGTGGGGGCATGTGCGGGGGAAGGGCCAGCAGCTCGGAGACGTCTTCTGCCGAAGAAGCCGCCACCGTAGCCGTAGCCGAATCCACCGAAACGCTTCTTGCCGAAGCCACCGTAGCCTCCATAACCTCCGTACCCGCCGATGATGCTGCCACCGTACCCGTTGCCACCGATGCCGGTGCCTCCGATTCCAGTGCCGCCATAGGGGCCGCCGTAGCCAGGGCCTCCGTATCCGGGGCCGCCTGCAGAGTGAAGGAGAGAGGAGGACGAGAGGAAGAAGCTTTACAACAGAACTCCAGTTTGAAAAAGAAAGAAGAGCGGAGAGGGCCTTTCCGTGTTGGAGGCAGATGAGTGACTGGATGGAAAAAATCACTCCGATCGATTTGATGCATGAGAGGAAGACGGGGAAGAGAAGAGAAGAGAAGAGAAGAGAAAAGAAAAAAGAAGAGAAAAGAGAAGAGTGGAGAAGAGAAAAGAGAAGAGTGGAGAAGAGAAGAGAAAAGAGAAGAGGAAGAGCTGGCGTGAGGGAAACTTGAAACCGAGGGAGACGTTCTTGCTTCAAGTAACCGACTGACCGTATCCGTTGCCCTGAAGACGTCTCTCTGCGTCAGAGTCAGCAGATTCCATGTTCATTTCGGCTGCTTCCTCAGGAACAGTCTCAGTGGAGGGGGTGGGCAGAGGTGTCTCAAGGGTGTCGGTCCTCTCGTCGGTCGGGGCGCTCAGGCGTCTGCGGCCGTAGAAGCCTCCTCCGTAACCTCCGTAGAAGCCACCGCCATAGCCGCCGTACCCTCCGTAGCCGCTGATGACGCTGCCACCATACCCGTTGCCACCGATGCCGGTGCCTCCGATTCCAGTGCCGCCACCGGGACCGCCGTATCCAGGGCCACCGTATCCGGGACCTCCGTACCCGTTACCCTGGAGGCGTCTGGACTCGTCCTCCTCTCCCTCAATGGAGACGGGGCTGTCGTTGTTGGCCTCCCCTTGTGCCTGAGGAGGCTCTTGATCGTTCTCTTCTTGTTGGAGACGGCGTCCTCCTCCGAAGCCGCTGCCTCCGATCCCTGCAGAGAACTCAACGGTTACCAAACATTCAGAGAGCAAGAGAGAGAGCGTTCAGTGAGAAAGCAGAAAGATGACCAAGTCTCGGAGACAGCAGAACAAGCCAGACAGAGAGAGAGCATTCACTGACCATTGCCTCCGATACCAGTACCGCCACCAGGCCCGCCGTAGCCAGGACCGCCGTAGCCAGGGCCTCCGTACCCGTTCCCGCCAAAGCTTCCGTAGCCGCCATACAGGCCACCGTAGCCACCGTAGCCGCCGTAGATGCTGCCACCGAAGCCAGAGCCACCGATGCCAGTGCCTCCGATTCCGGTGCCTCCGTAAGGGAAGCCGTAGCCATAGGACCACAGCTTCCTTTCAGCAGCAGCCGTCTCCGTCTGAGGCTCTGTCTCCGCAGGGAGAGCGGGAGTGGAGGGAGCAGAGGCATCGGAAGGGATCACGGGGTCTGTGGAAGCTGTAGGGGTTGGAGAGGGAGAGGCCTCCTGTGCGCCAGCAAGGAAGAGAAGAGGAGCGACAAGCAGGAACTTCATCGCTGCAAGTTGGGACGTTTCGACTTGACGTCTGATCGAAAGAGGAAAGATCACTGAAGAACTTGCTTTAAACAGAAGGCGAGGAACTAAACAGTAAAGAAGAGGACTTGCAGAAGACTGGTCGTGAGATTGTGGAAGTGATGTGGTTCAGAGGAACTTTTCAGAGACTTGGCAGGAAGGTGAAGTCGCAACAGTGCAACACGCAACACATGCAGTGGTTAAATTGCGGCCCGGGTGTTTCTCGGCTCGCCACGCGCGCTGGCAAAATGAGGCGCGCCAATTACCTGGGGCCCTGCAGTGGGGGCGAGTGAGTGCCGCGGATGTTTTCCAGATATTTTTCAAATGTTCGAAATAGAGATGTCTGCGTTCCACGTATGGCTCGATCACAATAATTTCATGCCTGGAGAGATGGGGCCCGTAAAGACTGCTTGTGGGGCACTTCTACATATCCGGGACTGTACTTCGAGCGCTCGCACGGCGCACGCACTATACCTTATGCAAGTAGCCGGAAGATCGATCGATGCGCATGTATCGATCACGTACGTCAAGTTCGAATTGTGTCCTTAGTTTGGTTGCCTGTTTCTCTCTGACACAAATTCAGACAGAAAGAAACTGCTCCCACTCTCAAGGAGGAACTTACTTCTCTGAGCTGGTGGCTGCAAATGACGTGCCACTCCACCAAAACCTGATCAGGCTCTTAATTTGCATACAGCAAAACGAAGAAATTGAGTGAACTGCGAAGGGGGGAGGATGAGTTCAAAGCTGCGGTCCAAAAGCATGGGGCCAGGTGCCGGCACTTCTCCAGCGGAGAAGCTGAAGAAGTCACAGGGACAGCAGATGAAGGATGCCGGCCTGGAAATACAGGGCCTGATCGAACGTACGTCAGATATCTCATGCATGCGTGCACATTTCCATTGCAATCTTCATTTATTTTACACGCATGTATAGACGGATACGGAGACTTTCCTGTACCCGTCAGTACTTTAAAGAGCTTTAAATCCACTCCTTCTTTGCAGGCTTGCACGTGTGGGTGCACTCACATTCCTTGCAAGCTTTCAAAATCCGGATGAACGAGCATGCAACACGCATGCG
>JAHBMJ010005884.1:20149-25149 GCA_018398765.1 Chromera velia | reverse complement strand
CTCTGTAGTCAGAAGAACAATATCCCCCGACTCTTCCCTCCTCTCAAACTGCACGGTTTGGCCCATGCGCGCCTCTCCAAAGCCTCCCGCATCACGGAGGGAGAGCCGTTGGAGGAACTCGAACGGGCCCGTTCCCCCCTGGGACACCAGCTCTTGCACTATCTCGTAGCCAAAACCTCCAACGCGGTCGTCCCCCACACTCCCCGTCAGGCTTCCAAACCCAGCGTCTCCCTCTGTCAGGACGTACACGTAGACATTTCCATGCCATGATCCCGGCGCGCTGACGGCAAGAAAGTGGACATATTCATCACGGGAGCCATTCTTCAGATGCGCAGAACACTGAGCCACTGCCGAGCCAAAAAGAGCCTTGCCACCCCTGTCGCGCGACCTCGGGGGGAAGCGACGACGGGGGGGGGCGAGGTCAACTGTGACTCTCTCGGCGAGTAGTTGTCGTTTGGGGGGAACCTCCTCTGCCTCTGCCAAGCTAGACGGGGTTGTTTGACCTTCACCTTTGTCGTTGGCTGTAGGAGACTGAGTCTTTGACTCAACGAACGCAAGGCGGCGGGTTTTGAGTGTGACTCTGTCCTTGGTGGGGTCTGCGGTCCATTGGAGACGGGACCCCGAGAGGGGGGGGTCTGTCCGAGTGACCACACGACGGACAGGAGGGGATGCGAAGGTGAAAGGGAAGGGGGATGAGGATGACTCTGGAGGTGTGGCGGTCCGGAGACGGTAAACGGAGACGGCGCCCTGCTGCTCATCCGTCCCCGGTTCTCCAACTGCGTGAGTGGACAGACACACACGCACGCACGCACGCACGCACGCACATACACACACACACACACACACACACACACACACAGCGAGAGAGAGAGAGAGAGAGAGAGAGAGAGAGAGAAGTCCATGCACGCACACGGTGGGGGGGACAAAGAAAGAAAGAAAGAAAGAAAGAAAGAAAGAGAGAACTCAAGAAGGCGTTGACAAACTACAGGGATCCTCTCTGAGATTACATTACACGAGGTGCCATTACACTATGCAAACCGTGCGAAAAGAGACGAGACAAAACAAGGCGGGCACCAAGAAAAAAGGCAATGCCAAACTGTCTGAAAAATAAATTGAGTGATGTTCTGGCTGAGTCTTTCTCGCGATCATCCGTCCTGTCTTCATAGATTTTTAGCTCGTCTGCTTTTCTCTCCTTGCACTTCTTTGTTGCCTACCGCCCTGGCTTCCTGCATCCCACACCCCGCCCATGCACCAGACAGACCCGCAAGAAGCGAACAATCTTCAGAAAATCCCAGTGAGAACCCAAAGTAGTGGTCAAGCCAGGGCGCTTTGGTGGGACCCCTCTTTCTCTTCTTCTCTCTCTTCTCCTTCGCCTGCTTCATCGCGTCTCTCTTGACTGCAGAGGAATGGGGGTTCGTGCGATTCTGCAAACAAACAATTCATGCAACGCTAGGAGGGCAGGCAGACAGGCAAACAGCGACATACGCACGGATACTCGACTGCTCGCCTTTATCAACAAAGTTGACGCACGCATATGCGGCCGTGAAGAGCTGCGCAATCGGAATCTAGCAACAGAAGACGTGCAGTCAGAAGTCGAACCATACAAAGCAGACTGTAAACCGACAGGCAGCATGCAGAAGGATGAATGAAGAGGAAGGACAGCAGAGAGATCGTGTAGATGCATGCATAGAGATCGACACACTCGATTCCTTCCACACACACTGACCTGCGCATTCAGGGGAATGTTCCCGAGACCGGAGGAGACAGAAGAAGCCTCCACCCCAACCGGACCCGCCCCCCCGCCCCGCCCGCCAGAAGAAGAGAGACGACGGCGGTCGCCTGACTCCTTCACGGTGAAGCAGTGGAAACCGTTTCCCTTATCTCTGCATTCCCTTACCTTCGGGTCCAGCAGTTTCGGCTGACAACAATCCTCTGTGCTCTCACACACACCCTTTTTATCCACACAGCAAACAGTCTCATCAGTGGAAATGCCATCAATTTTGACGGAATCACACCCCAACCTTTGTTTGGAATTGTAAGGGTTGTTACAGCACTCATCGTTCAACGATGGGTCCAGGCCGGCGGTTATCCTACACGTCGTGTTCAGAACCCCGCAATCGTCGCAGAAACCGGGATTGTCTGCGGTCGAATCTCGACAAACTTTGCCATCTGTCCCGTCAACCAAAAAACCACAACAATCTGTATTCTTGACGCACGCCTTGCCGTTCTGAATGCACGAACCGCACACAGGCTCTTTGCCCGAGTTGATTTTCAGACAATTAATCTGGGCGGTGCCTGGATTTTCGTGTCCGCAGCAATCCGCCTTGTTGATTGGAAGCCCACAAATAGATCCAACGTTGATGCAACACCGATTGTTGATACACGAAGAACCGCCGAAGTCCAGCTTTGGACCCCCGTTGTCCTTTGATTTGGTCGGACAACACTCATCCGGTGTCTGGCACGATTCTCCGAAATCGCGGCAGCACAGGGACTGCTCGACGAGTTTAGTACCGGTTCTCACGCACCTGTCCTTCGGGTTGCTGCACGCGAAGGAGGGAGGAACACCAGGAAGGCAGCGAGAAAAGGGGTTACATAAATAGAGCGTCTGTGCTTGGACGCACACACACACATACATACAAAGAGTGGCACAAAGAGAAAGAGAAAATAAAGGGCAGACACACAGAGAGACAGAGAGAGTTAGAGACAGACAGAGAGATAGGAAGATAGATAGACACACACACACACACAGAGAGAGAGAGAGAGAGAGAGAGAGAGAAAAGAGACGGAAAGAGAACGAGAGGGCCAAAAAAGCACAGACGCAAGACAGGAAAGAAAGAAAGAAAGAAAGAAAGAAAGAAAAGAAAGAAAGAAAGAAACACAGCGTCAACAGGCGTCCATCCCGAAAAGACAGACAGACAGACAGACAGACAGACAGACAGACCAGCAATTCGAATTGGACCCCCCGCACGGAGGGCCCAGAGTGTCGGCACAACACCGGGTCTTCAGCTCTCCTAGCTCCCCCTTCTCTACTTCCCCCACACACGTAGAGAGTCTTCTTCTGCCTCCCTCCTCAAAGACACGCCCCTTTTCACATCTATAGGGCTCACAGCAACCCTCTAGAGCCCCCGTCGCATTGCACGAACGGCCGGGTCCGCACTCATCACATGTTCCCGTGGTGCTGTTGCAGGCCAATTTAGGCGACGAGAAGGTGATGCAGTCACTAGGATCTGCAAGTGGAGAGAGAGAGAGAGAGAGCCAGACGGACAGACAGACTATATAGACAGACAGACAGATACTAGATAGATAGATAGATAGAAAGATCGACTGAATGACTTACTTTTCACTCTTTCTGTTCTTTCTTTCTTCTGAGATAAGACAAACTGATAGACAAATTCTGTGATTCTCTCTTTTTCCCTTTCTTCGTCTTTCCGCCTTCGTAAAAAAAGAGCGGTTATTCTTTTCTGTCTTTCGCCGCAACCTCCTTCCTTGACTAAAAAATACTTTCAGCTTCTCTCTCTCTCTTTCTTTGTCTCCTAGACTGTCTGTTTGTTTGATTCTTTTTTTTTCTCGACAGACAGAAAGTCGGAAAGAAAAAAAAAAATTGAAACAGATCGTCAAAAAACAAGCCGACAGACAAACAGAGGTTCACTCACTCTCTCACCCACTCCCTCATTGACCCTCTCACTGACTGATTAGCCGACTGACCAGAGCAGGGAGACCCCTTTGACCCGAGACTGCACTCGCCCTCCGGGGACCCTTTGGTCTTCCTGCTACACCTCCCAGAGGCACACTCCTGCGTGGGTGGGTCCATCCATCCGTTGATTCGATTGGATTTCATTTATTTCTTTCTTTCATTCAAACTCACTCTTTCGGACGGACATGCAGGCAGGCACACAAGACAGCACATACAGCACCGATCGAACTACACCGACCTCCAGTCTGCCCATGAGCAAACTTCGCACATCCATCCGCACATGACCAGAAAGAAAGCTGTCCCAAGAATTCTGTTCATCATCTACTCCGCCCATCTTTTGACTAGGAAATGGATGCTTCGCTTCGTGGATGCCTGGGAGAAGGCCTCTTCCCATTTGAGACTTCAATTGAATCCATCCATCCATCTATCTGAACCTAGATCTGAACATGGACGCTCCCCCCCCCCGGCAGGGCATCCCGATGTCGGCACACCGACCCGCCCTTAATTGCAATGGATTCCTCCCACCCACCCACCCACCTGCTCTGCTGCCTTCGTACAATTTTGGCCTGCTCCGAGGACGCAGGTGTTCCCGTTTCCT
This sequence comes from Chromera velia, assembly GCA_018398765.1. NCBI lineage: Eukaryota > Chromeraceae > Chromera > Chromera velia. Next base: position 20,857 of record JAHBMJ010005884.1, on the reverse strand, counting down.
GTCCCTTCGGTCTCAGAGCTCGCACAGAAGGAATTCGAAGCGCAACGACAGAGAGGGACCCCATCGGCCCGGCAGGCCGTCCCCGGTCCATCGCACTCCCCGAGCATGTCTGCATGCACGCAGGCAAAGGGGCAGGCAGAAAAGTAAAGTGCGTGCGTCAGGGCAAGTCAGCAGGAGGAGGGGATATCGATACGGGGAGAGGGAACGGGGAACACGAAGGGGTACATACAAAGGGGGAAAGAGGGGGGGGAGAAGAGGATATAAAATCAGCAGATTCATACAAGCAAGCAAGCGAACAAACCGACAGGCAGGCAGGAAGAGTGCACCCGGTTCACCAACCCTTTTTTTTCTCTTTATCTTTCAGTCCGTCTTTCTTCTCCTTCAATCCGTCAAAGAGTTTCGAGAGGTCCAGATCTTTCAAGACGTCGGCCCCCTCCCCGTCCCCCCCCTCCTTGCCGAAGAGGTTCTTCAAGTGAGAGAGATCCCCGAAGAGATCGCCGAACTTGTTCAGGTCTCCATCGGGCATTTTCAGGGAGCCCTTCAGACCCTCAAACATCTTCCCAAGGTCAAAATTCATGCCCGCCTGCACACACACACACACACACACACACACATACACACACATACACACGCATACCCATACACACACACACACACACACACACACACACAGAGAGAGAGAGAGAGAGAGAGAGAACGAGAGAGAGA
>JAHBMJ010005884.1:0-20129 GCA_018398765.1 Chromera velia | reverse complement strand
AGAGAGAGAGAGAGAGAGAGAGGTTAGGGCGTCCGGAGAGGAAGGGGGGGAGAGACCGGGGTGAGAGAAGATCTCTCGGGAAAGGAAGGAAAGTCGCGAGGTTGTCATCGACCCAACGCAGATATCAATATTAATACACGAGCACACAGATTTTCGCAGCAACAGTGAGAACTTCAGAATGGCCTCTTCAGGAGACCAAGGAGAGAATGTGAGTGAGAACGAAAGGACGCTGTCATACAGGAGGACGGTTCCTGTGTGTGCCTCTCCCCCGTTATACAGCGTCTCGCATTTGCACCTTCTCCAGCCAAGTGGGACAAAGAGTGAGGCACATTTATCGGTTTGAATAAGAAAGCAGGGAGTTGAATTACAGTCAAGTGGCGGCGGGTAGATTCGGCTTATCCTCTTCTCCCTCTGAAACAAAAATAGCGTATCCACCAACGGGAGCAGAAAAACATGAACTTGTGCTCACGCATGCAGACGAAAGCGCCCCCCCGCACAAACCTTCTCTTCCGTCTCCCTTTCCTTCTCGTCCGCCGCCCATGTTGTACGTGCCACAGCGGCAAAAACAAGACACGAGGCTAAAAATTCAAAGCGAAATGCGCTGAGTCGCATTGTAGCTTAATTGGCCGTCTCCCTCACTGCTCCCCGTAGTAGACTGTCGTTCCCTTTCAGATGATCTGCTCGAAACCCTTCGCTTAGATTTTTTCCCTACACCCAGCAGCTGCTACATGCACGAAATCAGAGAAAACCGTTCTGCAAACTGAGAAATCTGATTATGATTCTGATTCCTCTCATCGCGGAACAAGAGCTCAGATTTGCAAGCGCACCCAGCCGGTGATGTTGCAGATGTTGATCAGCCATGCAATGATTGTAATGTCCCTACGGGACATGCCGTGGCCCCCAGGGGTGAGATAGGGTGAGAGGTGCGTTCATTCAATCGTGGTACATGCAACAGGTTGTTGGCCGCGCAAAGGCGTAGCCGCGGTATCTGTAAATGCCGCAGAAGGCCGGAGACGGCTAGACGGGCTTCAAGGCGATTGAGAAGGGCGAAGAAATAAGAAGAGCTCTGCTATTAGATTCGTTTGCTAATAAGAAAATTAATGACGTACAAGACTTCGCTAACACATGGTGTTAACGTGAATAAGCGTGAAAAAGAAAATGAAATTGTAACCGCACCAACACATTACTGATAAATCTTTAACAAATTATTTTTGCTTATATAAAAAAATTAAAAAATATATAAAATAAAAATCATAATACTCCCCGCTTAAATCTACTTACATTTTTATTTTTTATTTACGGAGTCAATATATATATATATATATATATATATATATAGGTGTTTTACATACAGACACACATGCTGTAATCTTAAAGTTTTTGTCATTATCTTTAATTTACTTTCATTTATAGATTATTCTAGTAGTAGCCAAGCATTATATACACCTTCTATTATTAACTTGCTCTTTTAAATCATCTATGACTGAGACTATGAGCTAGTCTTAACTAGTCTATAAAATGTTTGAACACAACGTTATACAAGACCAAAACTATACGCTTGCTACGCTTGCTGTATTAGTTGCTGTAGTTAACTGTGCCCACTTACTCACTCACTAACACACTTAGTCACTGACTCACTAAGTCATTTTTGCTTTTTTCACTCATCCACTCACTCACTGTCTCACTTGCTCACTCACTTACTTCCTCATTTTTCTTGTCTGTCTTCGATCACTTCTCCACATGCCCAAAGTTAATGGTTTTTATTAATACTTTCACATCCCCACGCCCGAACGGTTTTTATTCACACACTCGCTCTCTTTATCTCTCTTCGTTTACTTCTATTTCAGGCCCTAGCGGCTTGAAATTCTATTTACATACTGAGTCTCATTCTCTCTTAGTAATAGGCTGTCTCTATTTATTCAGGTACCCACACGCCCATGCAAACATCATGCTTGTGTGAGTCCTTGTCCCTCTTTATTCACCCATACGCCCAAACGGCTAGCCAAACGGCTCCTCTTTACCTAGCCTACTCACACCGCTTCACACACTCACTTTCTTTACCTGTGTTCATTTACCCACACCGTCATAACACCCAAAACGGCTTCTGTTTACACATTTGCTCTCCATGTCTCTCGTCATTATTCTTCATTGATTCACTGCATGAGGCCCAAGCGGCTTCTGTTCATACACTTGCTCTCTTTGTATCTCTTTGTCTCTCTTCATTCACCCACATGCCCAAACGGCTTCTGTTCATACACTTACTCTCCCTGTCTCTCTTAATTCATCAGCAGGCCTAAGCGGCTTCTGTTCACACACTTAATATCTCTTCATTCATCTACAGGCCTAGCCATAGGCTCGAGTGGCTTTTATTCAATGACACACAATTGATCTTTCTTCATCTATCCACGGGCCTAAACGGCTCCTGTTCCTAGCTTCGGTTTATACGTTTGTTCTTCTTATCTCTCTTTCTTCGCCCGCACGCCCAAGCGGCTTCTGTTCACACACTCGCTCTCCTTGTATCTCCTTATCTCCCTTCATTCACCCACATGCCCAAACGGCTTCTGTTCACACACTTGCTCTCCTTGTATCTCCTTTTCTCCCTTTATTCATCCACATGCCCAAATGGCTTCTGTTTACACACTCGTTCTCCCTGTCTCTTTTTACTTATCCACAGGCCTAAGCGGCTTCTGTATGTTTCTGTTCACACAGTTAATCTCTCTTCATTCATCCACAGGCCTAACCAGCGGCCCAAGCGGCTTTTCTTCAATGACACACAATTGATCTCTCTTCATTCATCCACAGGCCTAAGTGGCTTCTGTTCACACACTTGTTCTCCTTGTCTCGCCCGCATGTTCATACAAATAGCTTCTGTTCACAAACCCATACATACTCATAAACATGCTTGCTCTCTCTATCTCTCTTCATTCATCCACTTGTGTGATGTCCTACTTGGGCGCGCCAGGAGCTACGGGAGGTGGCGGGCCTTACAGCTATTTAGACCAGCCGCGGGCGCCTAGGGCTGCCTGCGGGCAAAGCAATGGGCCAGGGCCGCGCAAAGTAGGCCGCGCAGGACCCAGGGCCCCGGAACAAATCGATATGCCCAGGTATACCACGAAGAAACAATGCAGCGGGCCCAATTTATGTGGTTCCACTGATTTTTGTAGTAGCGATTAAATACACGCGCGTCCCCAACCGGATCTATACTTAGGAGATGCGGCGTCTCTTTCTACATGCCGTCCTATCCAGAATCAGAGAGAAAACAGAGGAGATTCCAATTGTTGTGGTCGAAAGCCAGGACAAAAAGGAGATGGGGCAGTCTTTGACGTCTTTTGCGTTAGCCATGCGTAATTAGATTGAGTAGAAGCTAGCCAATAGATCGAGATTGAATCGAGTCGAGTCGTATAGAGCTCTAGGTGTTGCTCTGAGAATTTGAACCTTAAGCCTGTTTTTAAGTGAACTTTCTGGCCAGTCCTTTAGCTTCTGTCCTCAGACCAGCCTAGCCTTGAGCCATCTCTGTGCGGCGCTCAGTAGCATAGAACATTTGGTGACACCATGTGGTTATCATAATTTTGAGTGATCCAATTTTTGTGGGGCCGGCTACCCTTGAATTTTGTGAATGTTCGCAGGTACCGATACACTGTCAGGGCTCCGACATTCAGATCGGTCAGTCTGGTCTCTCTTGTGTGCCTGACCTTGTTTGCTCAGTCTAACATATCTTCTCCTTCCCGTCTCCTTTTCATTCTGGCCTCTTTATGTGAATGCCTATCTTTCTATTCCTTTCATTTATTTTATAAAGGTGCAAGACTCTTGTCCTGCTGATGATCTGTGTCCGATGCAACCTTCTACCTTCCAAGACGGACCCGGTACTATGCCTCTGAACACCCCCAGGATGCCTGGCTATGTCCTTTAGGCCTTAAGTCCACGTTACTGCGTTTCGTTTAGGCTAACCGTCAAGATCGGATAGACGGCTATGGTCAAGATCATCCCTTCACCTTTCTATCTCTATGCTTGCTGTCTGCAGGTGTGACTTCTCTCTGCCTGTCTGCTTCCCTTTGCTGGGTCTTACTAATTCTAGTCAGTCTTTTATTTAGAAAAATTTTTCATGTGGCTTGGGTTTATCTTCTCGTCTGTCATTCGATCTTTCTCTTTTCTTCTGTCGTTCTTTTCTGAGCTCATCCACTTTCGTCTCTCATTTTCCGACATCTCTGGCCTTCCTTCAGGCTCGCTTTGCCGTTTGCGTACGCCTGTGTTTGCCTATCTACTGTTTTTATCTACTCCCTCTCCCGTCTCTCTTTCTTTTGTCCACCCTTCCCACCTATCTATCTATTCTACCCCCCCGTTTCCCTCTTTCTTCTCGCCATCCATTCCATTTGCTATCCATTCCCCCCGTTTTCCTCTTTCTTATATCCGCTCCCCATCCTTTCTGCTCTAAACTTCCATGCATTTCATGTATTTGTATATTATTCTATCATGCATCCATTTATGTATTCATGCAGATTCACACTGATCGTTTTCTTGCTTTCTGGGACCTGGACGACTATCTGTAAGCTTGTGCTGCACATGGTGGGTTACTTTGATCTCTTTTGTGCTCCGTTGGCGATCTTTTGTCTCGTGTCGTTTCTTCTCCTCCTTCTCTCTTTCTTCTATCTGCCCCTTCCCTTCTATCTACACTCCCTTTCCCTCTTTCTTCTATCCACCTCTTCTCCTCTGTCTATCTACCCCTTCCCTTTCCCTCTTTCTTCTATCCGCCCCTCTCCCCGTCTGTCTGTATGTTGTCTCGGTTGATAATGAAGGCATTTGATTGACTCTTGCACGCACGGTGGTTGAAAGCTTTTTTTTTTTTTTTTAGCACTGAGAGAGCGGGAAGATTGTTTGTGCGAAAGAAAAATTTTCCGTGGGATGCCTGCTGCGGCCGAAAGTGGATGTGCTGAAGTGAATAAATGTTGCGTCTGGTGTTGTTTCTCACCTAGTCGTTTTTTGCTTGCTGTTCCGTGTGTGTGTAGAAAATGACATAGAGAGAGAGACCCACGATTATCAGCATTAAGAGAGGGACTGGAGTGGAAGTAGTCCGATTCTTACAGACCCTCCTGACAGAGAAGGCCTACAAAATCGAACTTCATGCTCACCGACAGAGCCTTATCAATGCACAGAATCAGCCACAGCAGTAGCAGGCACAGCCGCAAAAACAAGGAGAGGCAAACGCAGAGGGGAACGAACAACCCTCTCAAAACGAGAACGCTTCGGAGGACCTCTTCGGGGACCTCGAAAGCATCCAGAAGGACCAGGAAATATGCGAAAAGAACGTATCTATAGAGGATTCCGAAGGTGCACAGATGTGGAAGATGAAAGAGGAGGAAGACTTAGATGACGAGTCTGAGCTCGGCCGAATCTCTCACTTCGATCTGAATAGGAGACGAGACGGAACGAGTTGGGCACCACGCATGCAACATAACAACTATCATACATAAGAGCATGGTAGAAAGGCAAATCGAAGGCTACCATTCACCTAGTGCAGGACACGCAAACTAGGTCAGTTACTCGAGGTGGGGGCGCATAAGGTCACGTCGGGGGGGGGGAGGCGACCAGACTTCTTCTCCACGCACGAACGATAAACTGCACATCAAAGGTATAGTCTTCTATAGTCTTCTGTAGTCTTCAAGAGCCAAGCTTATACAATAAGGACTATACAAGCATATATATAAGAGAAGATAGGGGAGAAAAATAGAATAAGGAAGTGTAAGGAAGGCTTTGTGAAGGAAGCCTTAGGGGCATATAGAAAGAAGTTTCATTAGTGTTACATAATAATATAACAACATAAGTCAGAGCCATCTCTTTGAAGCATCTCCACCGTTCCTCTCCGTCTCCACAGTTTTTCTTTGGTTCGTTTGTTTTTTTTGTATATGCACGCCCGTAGCAGTGATGCGTAAATAAAATTCTTCTTTTTTAAGGAAGAATCCCGTGAAGGAAGGGGCATGTGTGATATCCTACTTGGGCGCGCCAGGAGCCGCGGGAGGTGGCGGGCCTTACAGCCATTTAGACCAGCCGCAGGCGCCTAGGGCTACCCGTGGGCAAAGCAATGGGCCAGGGCCGCGCAAAGTAGGCCGCGCAGGACCCAGGGCCCCGGAACAAATCGATATGCCCAGGTATGCCACGAGGAAACAACGCAGTGGGCCCAATTTATGTGGTTCCACTGATTTTTGTGGTGGCAATTAAATACATGCGCGTCCCCAACCGGATTCATACTTGGGAGATGCGGCGTCTCTTTCTACATGCCGTCCTATCCAGAATCAGAGAGAAAGCAGAGGAGATTCTAATTGTTATGGTCGAAAGCCAGGATAAAAAGGAGACGGGGCAGTCTCTAACGTCTCCTGCGTTAGCCATGCATGATTAGATTGAGTAGAAGCTAGCCAATAGATCGAGATTGAATCGAGTCGAGTCGTATAGAGCTCTAGGTGTTGCTCTGAGAATTTAAACCTTAAGCCTGCCTTTAAGTGAACTTTCTGGCCAGTCCTTTAGCTTCTGTCCTCAGACCAGCCTAGCCTTGAACCATCTCTGTGCGGCGCTCAGTAGCACAGAACACCTACAGGCCTAAGCGGATTCTATTACTGCATACACACTTTCTGTACCCGTGTACCCACACGCCCAAACATTCATCTACACCCCCAAACGGCTTCTATTCACACACTTGCTTACCTAGCTTTATCTACAGGCTCAAACGGCTTCTGCTCACATTTCTCCCTCTTGAACTCACCAAGCGCTGGACCTATACGCGGTGAGCCTCTCCATAATATTTCAAAGCGAATACTACAGCATCCACAGCGACACACACTATATATAAACAGTATTTTGCGTTATTTTGCGTCCCAAATCCTCAAGTAGAGGTAGAAGGAAGTCAAGAAACCAGGTGCTGAAGAACGACAAGAGGGGCTAAGTAGAGAGAAAGAAGATGGGCAAAAAGAGGTTCCTGCAGATCAAATTGACCGTTTTTCCTCTTTGTCAAGCGCACTCAGTCGTGATGCGGCTTACTCCTGACTCTGTAAGGCGGCATGTCTTAACTTGCCACTGAGCTTGGTAGTATAGTCAAACAACGGAGCAATTTAGAACAGCTTCACTTAGATGGTGTGCTTTATCGCCTTCCTCAAAAACTATACAGATGATCGAATCTACCGTATGTTCAATAAATAAAGTTTTAAAAAAATTCAAAAAAATCTCACATATTCAAGAAAGATGCTCTAAAATAACCGTATAAAGAAACATGCAGCTGGGGGTTGGAATTCGTACTTTTGCTTTCTAGAGCACTTCATAATCTTTAGATAATCAGAAAAAAAAAAAAATGTAAAATCGGACTTCCAAACAAAAAACCTAAGTTTTTCATAAAGCATTAAAAAACATTGCTTATGACTCCGCTGTGTCAATACATATATTTTTTAAGGATTGGTTCTATATCAGTGAGAGTTTACACACAAAAAGTTTTAGCTTCTAACTTTTCATCGTTGTAAAGTTACATCTTTTGAAATTTTGCGGTGAATTATTGAACATGCGGTATACTGGGCCGCGGCGGGCCTCAGCGCACGCTAGGACAAGACGGGGCCGCGCGCCGGTCAAAACTTGCATGCATGCATGCTGCCAGCCTGCAGAAGGCCACCCTACAATATCAAAATCACATTATTCATCTGATCCAGTCCCTCCCAAAGAGTTATATTAGGTGCATCTGTAGGGCGGTCCAGGGAAGGGCAAAGTAGGTGGTAGAGGCATTGGGGTACCATTACCTTAGTGATTAAACTTCACATAAACAAAGACTTGCAAACAGATTGTAAACAACTTTATGTTATATAACAATTAAATCTTTTCATACTACGATACTTTTCTTTCTTCTAGGCCTTTTAGTGCGATCTAATATTTTAAAAGAATTTGATCTAGGTATGTATGCTGATCAGTATATAATTTTAGTCATTTTAATTAAAAACACATTTTTTTAAAAAAAAGTGCCCCAGTACTCTTTTCTAATAATATATAAAAACTAAGAGTAGTTTGCCTTTATTTATAAGAAAGAAACTCTGAATGTACGTTAAAACATTTTATCTTAATTTTTTTACAAGCGTGCATTCCGTATGTTCAATAAATAGAGTTTTAAAAAAATTCAAAAAAATCTCACATATTCAAGAAAGATGCTCTAAAATAGCCGTGCAAAGAAACATGCAGCTGGGGGTTGGAATTCGTACTTTTGCTTTCTAGAGCACTTCATAATCTTTAGATAATCAGAAAAAAAAAAAATGCAAAATCGGACTTCCAAACAAAAAACCTAAGTTTTTCATAAAGCATTAAAAAACATTGCTTATGACTCCGCTGTGTCAATACATATATTTTTTAAGGATTGGTTCTATATCAGTGGGAGTTTACATACAAAAAGTTTTAGCTTCTAACTTTTCATCGTTGTAAAGTTACATCTTTTGAAATTTTGCGGTGAATTATTGAACATACGGTAGTTACGTACAATTCCTTTCCATGTGTGTTTTTGCATATATGTACTGATACATTAAGGTTAGACAAAAGGTGTATGCATGTTCGCCACGCGCTGTATACAGTTGCCGGAAAGCGGGTCCTAAAAGGCAAATGTAACCCGATTTATTGGTAATTCGACTTTTTTTTCCTATAGGTGCGGCTAAGGGCCTTAACAGATACCATGGCCGGGGGCTACGATATGCTAAATGATGCAGGTCCACGGCTGGGCCGCGGGCCCCCCGCCCCCCCAGCAACAGCACACCTTTCGGCGCCCCCCTACCCCATCAATATGAGAACGAACAACACGTATTCTTTGTGCCACAAACACTTTTTTTTTTTTTAACTGCTTTAAGCTGTTTAGTGCAGGCATGTTTTCACTGAGAAATTCATTCTGTTCTGATAAGTCCGAGAAAGGCTTGCCGTGGGGCTATGGGGCTTGACAGACAAGTTTGGGAAGTTGTTTCGCAATGTGATGCAGCTCAGATTTAATGAAGAGGACGGAATGAGATTCATTATGAGAAATTAGTAAGAGCTCATCATAGCTCATCACCAAATAAATTCCACTAATTTACATTTTTTTTTTTGTACAGACCCCGCTATAATCGACCCCGCAACCTTCCAAAACCTAAGTAGCACTTTAAAAAATATAGTAAAGATCATGTATATTTACAACATTATTTTTTAAGAGACCGTCGCTTGCAGCGCAGGCGGTTAAGGCACTATTCAAATATGTGGCTTCAGCTTTTAAAACACCTTAAAAGATCTGCGCCTGCAACGCGGACTTTCAGACTTATCCAATTATGCGGCTTCAACTTTCAAGTGGTAGTTAGGTTCAGCTAGGAAGGTCGACTCCGCTTTGTATCATTCCCACTAGATCCCCACTTATGTGCTAGGCCTACATTATGTATATATATATTATGTATATAATCACTGGCAATCAATCAAAATCAATCTATATATATATATATATATATATATATATGTATGTATTTCTATATATATTTTCTGAAGGAAAATATAATATATAAATATATTAAAGAATATATTGCCTCTGTATATCATTTCAGTATAATACTACCCATGCTAGTTTATACATATATATATATATATGTATATATATATATATATATATATATAAATACATATATTTTCTGAACGAAAATATAATATATATGTATATATAGAATCCAGGCCTAACTTAAGTGGTCTTCCGGTTGTTTTTTCAAGTAATGCTATCTCACTATTCAGCTCAGTACTACATGCTTCTAGAAACGACTTTTGGCTTTGGTATTGATGATCACTGAGGCTGACAAATCCATAAAACTACGCTGGGTCAGGATCTGCAAATGCGAAAACGATGGAGAGCCTCTCGGGCTGTCGTGGCACGAGTTGGGCCGGCGTTCCCCACCTGCACACAGAATGCATGTGACAGACTCAATATTTGATATTAGCGGACAAACATCACTTGCACATATGAGAAAGGATCATAACGGTTCGTTGCTTTCGCAGAATCAAGCGTCTGTGTGCATGTCGAACTAAGCGGACATCCTCAAAGACCTACCGCCAGAAGTTCCCCAACTACATTTATTTAATTTTTTTGTTTTCCAGAGGTTTTGTAGGAAAATGAAAGCATACATTTGTTTTGTAGTTACTCGTCGCATGGTTGATAACCACACTGATGAGAGAAGGTTTGCTACATTTCGTTGAGGGACAAACATAGCAAAGTGAGATTCAACCATCTTCTCAACACAACCGACACGGTCACTTTCATTCGAGCTCCTCGTCAACTCTGTCCGTCTAGCTTCTGTGGTTCACGCACACACTGACCAGTCACAGATAAGGGGCGGCCCAGGCTTGCCGTCTGCGTCCTCGGTGGCAGCCTCCACGCCCGCACGAATGCCATGGTTCCAGTTGTACCTGCATGCACAAACGGATGCACACATCGTACGAATGGAAAGAAGAATGAGAGTGCGGAGAGGGTCAAAAAGATCCTAAGGAAGAAACACTAGCACAAAAAAGAATGTGATCACTGCATTTTTTTTTTCACCCGCGCGTCAAATTAAGATGAGTAGAAGAAACCGTTGGCTCGTCTGGCACCCATACCTCTGTAAGAAAACGAAGAAGAAAAAGACCGAAAAGCAGATTGACAGGAGCATATGCGACAAGACAAACCGGCAACCACTCCTCGGCAGGTGCTCCCAGCAGACGAAAAAAAAGGATCACAACAAAAGACTACCGGGATGCTGTGAAAAAGGGTCTGGGCTGTCCTGCCCCCTTACGTTTGCCGACACACCAGCAGACCACGACTTCTCAAATCAATGGAACAAGTCAACTCTACCCATCCGTTTACACCCACTCACCCCTCTACGTACTGATCGACTAACTGACTGACCAACCGAGCGTTTCCAGTGAAGCCCACAAGAGAGCGGATCCAAAAGAGGCAGTCGACATCCAAATCGCTCCAAGAGAGCCTAGAGAGTCTCGCGGGGTCCGTGCGAACACACATGCCCTCAAGGAGTTGACAAGGGGAAAAGGTGATGACTGTGCCTGACAGGAGACCCAAAATAAAAACATGAGGCCCGTCAGGAAGAGGGTCGACGTGCGAGTCCAATTGAAAGAACGACGAGTGCCGAAAATTGATCGTCACATCCCGCAGCTTCCCGACAGCAAAATCTCCGATATAAGTATATTAAAGAATATATTGCCTCTGTATATCATTTCAGTATAATACTACCCATGCTAGTTTATATATATATATATATATATATATGTGTGTGTGTGTGTGTGTGTGTGTATATATACATAAATATATGTATTTTCTGAACGAGAATATAATATATATGTATATATAGAATCCAGGCCTAGCTTAAGCGGTCTTCCGGTTGTTTTTTCAAGTAATGCTATCTCACTACTCAGCTCAGTACCGCATGCTTCTAAAAACGACTTTTGGCTTTGGTATTGATGATCACTGAGGCTGACAAATGCATAAAACTACGCTGGGTCGGGATCTGCAAATGCGAAAACGATGGAGAGCCTCTCGGGCCGTCGTGGCACGAGTTGGGCCGGCGTTCCCCACCTGCACACAGAATGCATGTGACAGACTCAATATTTGATATTAGCGGACAAACATCACTTGCACATATGAGAAAGGATCATAACGGTTCGTTGCTTTCGCAGAATCAAGCGTCTGTGTGCATGTCGAACTAAGCGGACATCCTCAAAGACCTACCGCCAGAAGTTCCCCAACTACATTTATTTAATTTTTTTGTTTTCCAGAGGTTTTGTAGGAAAATGAAAGCATACATTTGTTTTGTAGTTACTCGTCGCATGGTTGATAACCACACTGATGAGAGAAGGTTTGCTACATTTCGTTGAGGGACAAACACAGCAAAGTGAGATTCAACCATCTTCTCAACACGACACGACACGGTCACTTTCATTCGAGCTCCTCGTCAACTCTGTCCGTCTAGCTTCTGTGGTTCACGCACGCACTGACCAGTCACAGATAAGGGGCGGCCCAGGCTTGCCGTCTGCGTCCTCGGTGGCAGCCTCCACGCCCGCACGAATGCCATGGTTCCAGTTGTACCTGCATGCACAAACGGATGCACACATCGTGCGAATGGAAAGAAGAATGAGAGTGCGGAGAGGGTCAAAAAGATCCCAAGGAAGAAACACTAGCACAAAAAAGAATGTGATCACTGCGTTTTTTTTTTCACCCGCGCGTCAAATTAAGATGAGTGGAAGAAACCGTTGGCTCGTCTGGCACCCATACCTCTGTAAGAAAACGAAGAAGAAAAAGACCGAAAAGCAGATTGACAGGAGCATATGCGACAAGACAAACCGGCAACCACTCCTCGGCAGGTGCTCCCAGCAGACGAGAAAAAAGGATCACAACAAAAGACTACCGGGATGCTGTGAAAAAGGGTCCGGGCTGTCCTGCCCCCTTACGTTTGCCGACACACCAGCAGACCACGACTTCTCAAATCAATGGAACAAGTCAACTCTACCCATCCGTTTACACCCACCCACCCCTCTACGTACTGATCGACTAACTGACCGACCAACCGAGCGTTTCCAGTGAAGCCCACAAGAGAGCGGATCCGAAAGAGGCAGTCGACATCCAAATCGCTCCAAGAGAGCCTAGAGAGTCTCGCGGGGTCCGTGCGAACACACATGCCCTCAGGGAGTTGACAGGGGGAAAAGGTGATGACTGTGCCTGACAGGAGACCCAAAATAAAAACATGAGGCCCGTCAGGAAGAGGGTCGACGTGCGAGTCCAATTGAAAGAACGACGAGTGCCGAAAATTGATCGTCACATCCCGCAGCTTCCCGACAGCAAAATCTCCGCCGGTCCGTATCCTCTCTGCAACTTTTCTGATCGTGGGGGGCAGCTTTGCCTCATCGAAAGATTCTCCGTAGCCCCACGGAGCCATCTTTCCACCGTCTCTCTGCTGTGCTGTCTCGAATCTGCCAGTCACTCCTGATTCGAAGTTCACAAAGAAGGTGATGGAACAACACACACACACACACACACACACACACACAGAGAGAGAGAGAGAGAGAGACAGACAGACAGACAGACAGACAGACAGAGAGAGACAGACCGAGAGAGATAGAGAAACAGACAGAAAGTGTGTAAAAGTGCGTGTCTGTGTGTGTGTGTGTGTGTGAGTGAGAGAGAGAGAAGAAAAAGGGAGAAAGCAAGAGCGAGAGAGAGTGAGAGAGAGAGAGGAAGTGAAGAAGCCACCACGCACGCAGAAAATCTCCCTGTCTCTCTCTCTCTCTCTCTCTCTCTCTCTATCTCTCTCTCTCTCCCTCCCATTCTCATTCTCACTGCCTCTCTTGCATACACATGCGTAAACAGAGGAACGACCATTTAAACACAACCATTTCACCACCCCCTTTCTGTCCTACACACACACACACACACGTACACGTGCTCATACATCCTCGTCATTCTCTTCCCTCACCCATCCATCTCCTCACTGACTCATCATATTTGTTCTTTTGCCGAAAGCAGAGTCTGCGTGAGCCTCTCCAGAGGAGCTCGCTTTATTTTCTTCCCTCTCCCTTTGCCCCTGTGCTTCCTCGGAAGATGAGGAGTGGAGGTGGTCAATGCCGTATAACCGCACCTGGATATGTTCAGTTGAGCTCAAAAGATGAACTTAGGAGAGAGACTCTCTTTACACAGCCGCCGCACCTTTATTCAAGTTCAACAGGTCCATGCCCAGACTTAGCAAGGCAACTTGGAAACTTTTCATCTCCCTCACAGGGCCAGGCTTGGCTAGTCGAATGACTGCTTGGCTGATTGAAAACAAAAGGAAGAACGAACGTGCGAAATTAAAGCATTAAATTTTGAGCAGCTTCGGAATTAAAGGAGCGTGTGAATTCCGAAATTTAAGGAGCGTGCGAAAAAGATCACGGAAAGAGACGAACAGCATCCTGCTCTCACGTACACACGAGTCCAATACAGAAACGGAAGCGAAGACCTAGTGTGCTCCTCTTCTCCTCCTGCTGCTCCCCCTCACCATTTCGCGTCCCTCTTCTTCCAGCAGTGCTCCCTCCTCTGCAAGACCATGCAAGAAAGAGAAGGAGAGCTCGGAAGCACAAAGAGAGGAATTGACACAAAAGTCCCTGACGTACAGAGAAGAGAAAATGAAGTGGAAGCACACATCGCTGGAGGGAACAACCAACTTTGAGGAAGAAGAACCCTCCTCAAAGCATGGACCGACACGGGTTCTGAGTGACTGGGCGACTGAGGAGAGCAAACAAAAGAAAGCTGGGCTGTCGGACTTCTTCATTCCATGCAGCCGCGGCCTTCCTTGTCTTTTCTTTCATCGTCTCCTTCCTGTGCCGGCCCTCATTAATGCAATCAATCACTCCCATGCAACGAATGAATCAAATAGAGCATGAACACAACGTTGCCACCCTCTCTGTTGAATCTGACACATGCAGACTTACCGACTGTGACAAAGTTGGGCTGCACTCTCACTCCTGGGTTATTCTTTGCCTCCACGGGCAGTCCCTTCATGGTTCTGCAGACACACATACACAGAGAGACTATATATTCTTTCGTTTTCTTCCTTTCCTTCTCTTGACTCATTGTCAATTAGACAGACCGACTGACGACAGACAGACAGAAGAGAGAGAGAAAGAGAGAGAGAGAGAAATAGAGACAGAGAGAATCGTCCTATGATCACATGCAACAAAGTTGCCATCAGGTTGACATGAGTGCGGACGGTTGAGATGCCTTGTTGCACAGCTGTGACTGTATTCAAATCGCGACCGATTCGCGGCCCCCGCGTCGAGAATGGATATAGACACGTATGCATGCATGCATGCATGTGCGTTTGCATACATTGATACATACATACCTAAGTCGATTTGCGTCCTCCTCATTAAACGCCCTGTGTCCCTCTGAGGGCACAAAGGCAAACCTTCTCCTCGCACCAGCCCCGCCCCCCTCTCCACTTGTGGTTGAAGGAAGACCGCACACAGAGCGCAAACGGTCCAACACGGAGGCCGGACCTGGCGTCTGCTCACCTCCGGTCCCTGCCGTCACTTCTCGCACCGTGTTTACCCCGTACTCCTTCTTGATTTTGTCCACACTCCAGGAGGAGAGAGAAGGAAGAGAGGAGAGGGGGTCACTGCCGTCTCTGCCGTCTCCTCCTACTGCGGCAGGGTGAGATGCGCCTGTCGCACAGTGAGCTTCCCGTCGGGCCAAAAGTGGAAAGGCATCGCGCAGCTTGTGTGAAAAGCTCCCCCTGTCCCTGTTACTGTGGGTCTCATGCAAGAAAGCGGTCGCAGCGCACACGGCGGCAGCTCCCGAGACGAACGGGACGAGCGGGCCAGATGCTGCACGAAGAGACGGACAGAGGAGACGGACAGGGTTTGTGTATATAGTAGAGGCCAAACTGCCCTACCAGAGCGGATCCTGCTGTCACGAAAACCAGCCTACCAAGTCTATGCATCTTCAGTGATGCGGTGGAATACCCCGAGAGAGCACGCGTCGTTTTTTTGCAGCGGAAGAAAAAACATGAGTCGACTAGAAGATCTCATGTTCATGTGAACGGATACTGGTTGTCCGGGCGTGCAATCAGTATGATTGTTGAGACAGACGCTTGATTGCGGACTGTGCATACGCAATGGAAACATGCAAGTTGCTCCAAAGAATCGAGCCAATCGATTGACAGCATTTGACAGCAGAATTGTACATCACCTAGATGGAGAATGATTTAGACGGGCTATGACGGGCTTTTCTCGAGAATTCTCGAGACTTAAAAAAAAAAAATATCGATACATGCAGGCGCGGCCGGGATCCGCATGGATCGAGAGGTATCTTGCGGCCATGCAGCCGCCGGGGCCGGAAACGGACATAAATATTTATAAATCCTCACCCCGAACCCTCGATCATACAACAATTCTCAACTCAAAAATAGTCAAAAATTCTCAAGTGTACTCAAGTGCATTAACGGCGGTCTGAAATTGACTCTGAATTTATCTGAATTCGTCATGTCCACATGTTTTTTGAATGTGTACTAGTGTTGTGTTGTGTCTCTTGGGGTGTTAGAAACTGTCTATAATATTTTTTTAGTTTTATCAATCCTAGTCAATCCCGTTTTTCAACATTTGCTTTTCCTCATCTTCTCTTATCTTCTCTCTAAATTCTACTAAATTCCAATACAAAAAATGTTTAATAAATGATTTACTTCAATAATAATTAATAAGAATAATATGTGTACTTCTTTCAAAACCTTTGAATATTCTTTGTTAGGTTTCTTCATGTTTTTACTTTTTGAAGTTATACATCTAAATCTTTATAAAATTTTAGTACGTTCTACATTGTAATATCCTCCTCAAACGTGCTAAGAGCCGGCGGTCTGAGCCATGTAGAGCCGCGTAAAAGGTGGCAAACCTCACCGGACGGGTGAGAGCTACGTGATGGCAGTAGGACTGGAGGAGTTGGAAAGGGGCGGATCGACTCGAAACCGCTCGAACTCTTCATCCAAGATGGTGGGCACTTCTCTGACGGCCCCAGGAACCACTTTTTGATCCTCTCCACTGGCGTCTGTCTTGCCCTCGGGAAGGTCTTCGTCGTCTATTGATGACGTTGCCGGTAGCGGGTTTCCATAGTCGGTCGTGTTTGAAGTGCCCATGCGATGCTTGTCTGAATGACGAGAGATATCTCTGTCTTCTATTTCCATTTTTTTGTCTGTTGTTAAGGCTACTGTTGCATTCCCCTTTTCTTCTTCTCCTTCAAGGTCAATCGCTTCGTAAGCCGCCGCTTCTTGAACGTTACCCACCCCTTGCCCGCCTTCTTCGGCCACCACCTCTCTCTCCCTCTCCACCCCCATTTCCCCCCCACTTTCCTCTCGTATTGATGGACTGTCTTCTACTTCAGTCCGCCCTGAAGCGTCTGATGCCGTTGGTTCTGCCCCGTCTGCAGGCAGAACAGTGACATCATTCGTCGGGCCCCTCGGCGAGGGGTCGTGAGAAGTGCGGGTGGAGAGAGGCACGTGGGGGGTGCACGCCTGTACCTCCGCAGAGAAGGAAAAACCAGGGGGGCAAACAACAACAGGGGGATCCGATTCGGTAGAAGAAGAAAGAGAATCTGAGGGGGTTGCTGGTGCAGGATCTCGCCCTTCTTCCTCCTCTTCTTCTCCTCCTTCTTCGTCTTGTGGTAATGTAGGGGGTGCTGCAGGAAGGGGCGTTGTGGTTGTTTGGGCGGGGGGCATTTGTGTGGAAATGCCAGGGGGTTGGCTTGCCGTTGTGGGACTGTAGATGCATTCTGTTCCCTTGGCAGAGAGAGAGTAGAACTCTGGACATCCTGTGGGGGCAAGGACCGAAACTTTTGTGCAGATCCCCTTGGCAAAAGAGTGCTTGTCGAGGAGGAATCCCTGCAGTCAGTGCATGCATAATCGACGCAGATAGACAGTGGGAGTCAAACGTAGACAGACAGCAGGATATGGAGAAAGACGACAGGGGTGCAATTGAATACTAAGAGATGAAACTAAGGCTTTTAAGACAGAAAGAGTCGCTGACTTTTTTTGCATCACAGAAACCGACAACGTTCAATGCCGTTTCTTTTTCCTGCTTGCCGCTGAATTCATAAGGCTCGATCATCTTTGCATGGGGGTGCACGTTTGGGACTTTTGGGGCAACGTGGACCCTCTCTCTCTCTCTCTCTCTCTCTCTTTCTGACTTACCTTGAACAAGATGAGCAACGCAATTAAATAATTCCAATAAGTTGACAAAGGAACTATCAAACCTCTTGCTGGCAGGCAGACCTCTGGGCACACGAGTTCTGTGTGTCGTGTCTCCGTCTGCACGCACACGCCGTCCCTCTTTACGAAGTCCCACTTAGGCAGACAATACTTCGGTTTGACCTTCCAGAACTTGTAGCAGTAGGGCGTGCCGTCAACTGCCTTCTCGAATCCGTTCTTCCAGGCGTGCGTCGAACAAGTGATCTCAGGGGGTCTGCGTATCTCCAGATAGCACTCGGAGCCTCTTTGTAGGAGGTCGGGAGGACAGGTCTGCACAGATCGATGCAAACGGAGTTCGTTGTGTTTGGTGATCTTTGCACAGAGTCTGCTCGGGATACTTGCACCCAGAGACAAGAAAAGGGAGAGAGGGAGAGAGGGAGAGAGTAAGACGGTCAAGGGGGCGAAAGAGATTGGCGTTGATCTTGAGTGGAAGGGATGCAGGCAAGGAGGCAAAAGAAAACTCATATTCATTCATATGGTCTTCCACGTAAAAACGACTTTGGGATCTGTTTTCCTTCAGAGTCTGAACCCAGATCCGCTCAGGCAGAATTCATGTGATCAAGAATGTCAAAACACGCACTCAATATCCGTGCGTGCATGTTCTTCTTCTGTTTCGACTGACGTAAATTGGGACAACAATTTTGGTCTCAACACATTCGTTGCGTTTTCTGTCCTTCTTCCCCTCACACTTCCTGTGGTGCACCCCGTGTTCCTTCTTCTCGTCTTTGAGTGCGTATACCGTAACGCTCTCGCACCTCTCCTTCTTTTCATTCAGAGAAAATCCATACGGACAGTGCACACGTGCGGGGACCACCTGCTCCTTCACGCACTGGTTGTCTCTCTTGTAGTACTTGAACCCTGCGTGCTTATCACACCCCACATCGGCACGCTCGGATTCCCAGACGATGCAGAGACCGTCCGGGCCAGGGAGACCACCGTCCTGCAAACAGGCAAACACATATATACATGCAGAGTCACATATATACGCACATGCACACAAACAGAGAAGGGAGGGGGAGAAGGAGAGAGGGAGAGAGCAGATGGAAGTAGTCCACATGAGAATGCAAAAAGAAGAAGAGAGTCCGAGGATACTCCCAGATAATTCTTCGCCTACCAATGCTGACCTTGCACCTTGCCGGTGCTGTAAATAGTGCCACACACTTTTTGTGGTCGAGTACGAATCCCCTCGGGCAGGCCGTCTTCATCTGCGCGTGCTCTGTCTTCTCACAGTACTGCACCGTCCCATGACCTCTCAGAGAGAACCCCGGAGGGCAGTCCCAACGCACAGGCAACACAGGAGGGAGCGATTGTGACGGCATCACCACAGGGGGAGAAGAAAAAGAAGGAGAACCCTCCGAAAGATCCCTTGAGTGTGCACCCAAGTCGCAGTGTCCAGGGATTTCACAGGAAACAGAGGGCAACGCAGAGGAGCCACGCAATCCCGAACCGCCACGCTGTATTTCTTGAGCTGCTCCTGCTGCAGTCATGCATTGTTGTCAAACATATATGTACGCAAATATATTTTTGGGCAACACGTGCATGCAACATGTCCCATGCAGCGACAAACAAGCACCCCTCTGCTGGATGGAGGCAACAAAAGATCCAACCAACCTAAAAACGTGCCTAGAAACAAAAGCAGAGCGGCCATGGCCGTTGGTCAGTGCATCCTCGGCGTCGACTCTCTCTGGTGCAGAGGGCTTCGGCTCACTTAAATTCTCCTTTTGCGACAATACGAGACTACACAAGAAGCTCTAAGAAGGCAGCTCAATAGGACAGTCTGGTCTAGTCGTAGCATGGGGTTTAGAACAATGCAAGTTGTCGTTGGTGCCGGCAAAATATGGCAGTAAATTTACCTGCCTCGGATGAGTTCGAACTTCTCCTACACTGTCTCTTATATATATACAGATCTGACCTTTTTGTGCGCGCGTTTCGAATGCATGCCTTCCGAGCTAACGCGCCCATGGCCCCGGAAAGCGTAGCGTGGGTCAGATCTTGCATGCAGGATCTTGCGTGAATTCTGACAATATCACCCCCGGCGTCCCCCCCTCAAAGTAGGGGGGGCCCTGCCCCCCTTTCAAAGTCAAGCTCCGCCGCCCGCCAGGACCACCCTACGAATGTCTTGCCCCCCCTACCCCCCCCTCGAGATCCAGCTCCACCGCCCTCCAACTCTCTTTGTCCCCCCCACCCCCCCCCCCCCCCCATCTGAACTCCTCCGCCGCTTACCTACCCCATCGACTTCCCTTCCCAATAGAATGGAGTTTGTCTTGCCGTCTCCTACGTTTCCACAGTCTCCGCAGTCTGAGTGTCCCAGCCTTCCCCCGCCCTCCCGCCTAATATGACTCGATAGGGGAAAGGATTCCTTTT
>JAHBMJ010005883.1:60000-62715 GCA_018398765.1 Chromera velia | reverse complement strand
GAAAGGCCGTCATGCAAACAGACAGAAAGATGGAAGTGGAGAGGCCGTCATGCAAACAGACAGAAAGATGAAAGTGGAGAGGCCGTCATGCAAACAGACAGAAAGATGAAAGTGGAGAGGCCGTCATGCAAACAGACAGAAAGATGGAAGTGGAGAGGCTGTCGTGCAAACAGACAGAAAGATGAAAGTGGAGAGGCCATCATGCAAACAGACAGAAAGATGGAAGTGGAGAGGCCGTTATGCAAACAGACAAAAAAATGGAAGTAGAGAGGCCATCATGCAAACAGACAGAAAGATGAAAGTGGAGAGGCCGTCGTGCAAACAGACAGAAAGATGGAAGTGGAGAGGCCGTCATGCAAACAGACAAAAAGATGAAAGTGGAGAGGCCGTCATGCAAACAGACAGAAAGATGGAAGTGGAAAGGCTGTCATGGAAACAGATCGACAGAAAGATGGAGGTGCAGAGGCCGTCGTGCAAACAGACAGAAAGACAAAAGTGGAGAGGCGCCATGCAAACAGACAGAAAGATGAAAGTGGAGAGGCTGTCGTGCAAACAGACAGAAAGATGAAAGTGGAGAGGCCGTCATACAAACAGACAGAAAGATGGAAGTGGAGAGTCCGTCATGCAAACAGACAAAAAGATGGAAGTAGAGAGGCCGTCATGCAAACAGACAGAAAGATGAAAGTGGAGAGGCCGTCGTGCAAACAGACAGAAAGATGGAAGTGGAGAGGCCGTCATGCAAACAGACAAAAAGACGAAAGTGGAGAGGCCGTCATGCAAACAGACAGAAAGATGGAAGTGGAGAGGCTGTCATGGAAACAGATCGACAGAAAGATGGAGGTGCAGAGGCCGTCGTGCAAACAGACAGAAAGACGAAAGTGGAGAGGCGTCATGCAAACAGACAGAAAGATGAAAATGGAGAGGCCGCCATGCAAACAGACAGAAAGATGGAAGTAGAGAGGCGCCATGCAAACAGACAGAAAGATGGAGGTGGAGAGGCCGTCGTGCAAACAGACAGAAAGACGAAAGTGGAGAGGCGCCATGCAAACAGACAGAAAGATGAAAGTGGAGAGGCGCCATGCAAACAGAAAGAAAGATGGAAGCGGAGAGGCCGTCATGCAAACAGACAGAAAGATGGAAGTGGAGAGGCCGTCATGCAAACAGACAAAAAGATGGAAGTGGAGAGGCCGTCATGCAAACAGACAGAAAGATGAAAGTGGAGAGGCCGTCGTGCAAACAGACAGAAAGATGGAAGTGGAGAGGCCGTCATGCAAACAGACAAAAAGACGAAAGTGGAGAGGCCATCATGCAAACAGACAGAAAGATGGAAGTGGAGAGGCTGTCATGGAAACAGACAGAAAGATGGAGGTGCAGAGGCCGTCGTGCAAACAGACAGAAAGACGAAAGTGGAGAGGCGCCATGCAAACAGACAGAAAGATGAAAGTGGAGAGGCGTCATACAAACAGACAGAAAGATGGAAGCGGAGAGGCGCCATGCAAACAGACAGAAAGACGAAAGTGGAGAGGCCGTCATGCAAACAGACAGAAAGATGGAAGTGGAGAGGCTGTCGTGCAAACAGACAAAAAGATGAAAGTGGGGAGGCCGTCATGCAAACAGACAGAAAGATGAAAGTGGAGAGGCCGTCATGCAAACAGACAGAAAGACGAAAGTGGAGAGGCCGTCATGCAAACAGACAGAAAGATGGAAGTGGAGAGGCCGTCATGCAAACAGACAGAAAGATGGAAGTGGAGAGGCCGTCATGCAAAGAGACAGAAAAATGGAAGTGGAGAGGCCGTCATTCAAGCAGGAAAGGTGAAAGTGGAGACAAGTTCAACGTCTGCGTGTTTATCTTCATATAGAACTTCTGGCCTGAAGATTTGATTCTCTCACCACGTGTCCAGACAGAAGCTTGATTGAACTGTGCATGCAGAGTTCACTGATTCTGGCAGCAAGGTCAGTCAAAAAGCTGCTGCTTAGCTGCATGCACAGACGCAGGATTGACTGCAAATTTGGACCTACTGGTGGGCCTGTTACCTCCATCCTCCAGATGTACAGGAGAATATGCAGCTAATATGTCTGTCCCATACCAGTTCTTTTTTGCCATCGAAGATCCTATAGCTTAGTTGAATGCATTTGCGTGCATGGCCGAGATCGATCTTGTGCCCATGCATGCATTGGCGTCCCGCACATATTGCTTGAGGGGCACGTTTCTCTCTGCATGTTGTGCGGAGGGATTGTTTTCTCGCGACCGTTCGCACGGAGCCCGCCATGCGTGACGGATGGGTATCGCGATCGGGGGACACACGCGCGCGTTACCCGTTGACCCACGTCGCGGGGAACCGAGGCCCTGGGCCCCGGCATACTGCCATGAAGACGGCAATGATAACAATCGCTGGCATCTAGCTTGAGAGATCTTCAAGAAGGTAGGGTCCTTCCGTTAATTTGTGGCGTTGATGTCTGTATGAACACACGACTGAAAAATTGTTTTTGCTCTTTTCTCCCCACCGCCCTCTCGCTGGGCAGCCAGATGCTGCCAGAAGTCCGACGGGGTTGAGCCGGTGTCGCATGCAGTGGTTGAATTCTGTTGATCGAAGGGTCGTTCCGATGCGCACACATGATCCAACCGTTTCACGGGTTTGCCCAATTTTTCATTTGCCGCTCCACGGTTGCTCCGAAAAAGACTACGAGAATTGAGTGGGTTACCGGGTCTCTCGC
>JAHBMJ010005883.1:0-55000 GCA_018398765.1 Chromera velia | reverse complement strand
AGGTGGCGTGCCAGGTGTGAGTCTGAGAGGAAGTCTGATTGACGAAGGAAGGAAGGAAGTGGCAGAAGAAAGAAACGATGGGTTTCTAGAACGGAAGAAAGAGAGGGAAGAAGTTTTCGCCTCAACAGGCCGGTGCACCGCTTTTTCTCTTCTCCCCTATTAATTTTCTCGTTTTGTGTTCCGTCTCTTTCCCTTCCCCCCCCACACACCTACCTGACGTTGAAGCATCAAGAATGAGGAGCAGACTTTCCCTCCATCTTAAGATCCATTTCTTCTCATTCATGTGAGTGCATCACAAGAAGTTAGGTGAGTAGAATGCGGAGGCAAACAATCCCCCTTCAGATCTTTTCGGCTTTAAAAAAGAAGCACTGCAGTGTGCCTGCTTCCCTGCTACAGACCTTCCTCTGCCCCAATGTCCGAGTGGAGGGTTCTTCATCTACAGTGCGCATCGGCACATCGAGCTTGCGTTTTGGTGTACAGCGATTGGGTGATAAGTTACAAAGGGCGCACGGGGTTTTCACAAAGACAGGGGGAGGACGAAAGACGAAGTGGAAAATTAAGGGTGAGGAGGGAACAGCATTTTTGTATTCGTTCATCTCTCCTGTTGCAACAAAATGCGGTTTTACAAACGCCACCGCATGAACGAACGAACAAACGAACGAAGTACCACCTGAGTCCTTTAGGGAAAGAGAAAGAGAGAAGGCTAGCTAGAATCGATCGCTCTATCAAAGAAAGTCAAGGAAGGAGCCCCTTTCCCCTCCTCGAGTATTTCTCTTCCTTCCAACTTCTTCTTCCTTCCCTCCGTTTGAATCTCGCTAGGTCCTGCTGGCACGACCCCACCACCACAGACCACAGACAGGCAGGAAGACAACCCTTCCTGTCATACGAAGAGGTGGGCGCAGGAAGAAGAGACGTGAATGCAAAGAATACAGAGAGAGGGGGAAAGGAAAACACGAACAGAAAGGTGTCTGATAATTGGCTGTTTCCATCTCCCTCTCCCAAGCACATTAAAGAGACGAAGAGAAGACGAAGGAGGGAAAAGGGCAAAAAATAGAACAGAAGAGACAAGAAAGCGGAAAGAAGAAGACCATTGAGTCAGACACATTCTCGGGCTAGATGTATTCGATCTTTCCTTCCTTCCTTCCCACCTCGTCCTCTCTCCCCATTCTCACTCAAGGGCGTATATTGGCCTCCATGTGCACATACAGATGAGAGGAGAAAAGAGAAAGAGAAACAGAAACAGACACCTACCCCCTCCCTTCCTCTGACTATCCGAAGAGGCCAACGGCACTTTGTCGGACGCACCAGAAGAAAAAAAGCCCCCTCCCCTCTTTCATTGAATGTACTTACAGTGAAGGGACAGAGAGACACAGGCCGTTTCCAAGACAGGTCCGAGAAGAGCAGCAAAAACAAACAACGGCTTCCTTCCTTCCCTCCAAGTGGAAGGAAGAGGCTCCCTTCGTGTTCCCTTGAGGCTCTTTCGCTTTCCGTCTGACCGTTTCCTTCTCTGTCGCCACCCATGCATGAGAAGAGAGAATGGAGGGAGCATCTAGAGAATAGACGAAGAAGAAAAATTCGACATTTTCTCTCCCCTCCTTGGCCTTCTTCCACTTTCTCTCTTCCTCCTCTTCCTACACCCTCCACCGCGGCTTGCCAGGGGAGTTGGACCGATTGAAAGCAGGGGTTGGCGACGGAGCTCTGCATGAACAACAAACGAGAGAGAGAGAGAAAAAGTGCACCGGACAACAATAAGCAGTCTCGGTCATTTTCCCAATGGAGGCATTCTCAAGCAGACATGCTAGAAAGACGAAAAGAGACCTAGTGAAGAAAAGGAAGGAACGGCAGAGACCACCACGAAAGTAAGTGCATGCATGGACTTTTGTTCTCGAATTGACACTTTGGTACACCGCCGTATGGATTGACTGCCTGCCTGACTGACTGACTGACCTCTTCAGATGGCCTGCAAGGAATCGTTTGGTGGGGATTCCGCTGATCAGATACGGCTGTGGCTGTCCGTTGGCAACACCCAGGCCCCCGCTCCCTGCAGACAACAAAGGAAACAAAGAACAAACGATTCGATACGCAAGACCGTTAAAGGAGAACACCATAGCCCAGTTCCCGCAGACGAAAAACAAGATTTTGTTTCAGAAGGACTCACACATTCTTTCTTCTTTCATCCCCTTCTTCATTTGATCCGTGCACCCTCTTTGTCTGACTGACTGACCATGTGCTGAGTGTTTGGGGACAGGAGATGGCGGTCTGGACCCCCCCCCGTGGATCGACCCAGGGGAGGACGGCCGTCTCTGCTGTAAGTGGACACAGGGGGAACCCGGACGCCCTGCAGGAAGGAAGGAAGGAAGGAAGGAAGGAGAAAGAGAGATCCAGGGCGCTCAGGGAATACACCAAGGCAGCAAGCTGAAAAATGTAATGGACAGGCGCAACAGAAAGGGGGGGGGAAGGAGAAGGAGAGGTGGCGTATGCACTCCCTATGCACAAAGGACAACAACGACCACACACACACACACACACACACACACGCACACACACTGACCCGAGGATCCCGGACCCCGAGAGTTCGGAAGGAAGGACCCTCCCCCTCCCGGTCCAGAACTGCTTCCCCGGTCTCTCTCTCGTTGTCCCTGCACAAGCTGTGCCCCTCCGTCTCTTCCCCCCTTTTCCCTCTCCCTGTCACGCCCCGCAGACGAAGAACGACTTCCCGGCCCCAGCCCCTGTCCCTGCGCCTGCACTCCCAGAAGGAAACCAGAGCGAGAGGATCCAGGTGCACCCATCAAGGGGTTGGCCCCAATTCCCCCTCCTCCTGCGATGAGACCCAACAATGGGTTCCCTGCCTTGTACACCGCCGCAAAGTCCGAAGACCCCCCCAACGAGTCCGCACCCCCCATCCCCCCAAGTCCTCCTGGAGGCACACCGGAGGAAGACGGACGCAGGAGGTCGGCTTTCGCTTTCACGGGCCCGGAGGTGCGCGCTTGGTTGGGAATTTGTTTCGCACCTGCAAAGTGAGGACACAAGAGGATCAATGTACACATTTTTGCCCTGCAGGCGAGCCCATACTTCTTTCTCACGTTGTTATCCCACTTCAACCCAAATCATTCAGCCAAGCGGGAGGGAGACAGACTCCGAAGCAAGTCCCCTTAAGTCAATTTCGACAGGGGTGACTGACCTTTGCTGCTATTGCCCCCAGAATTCGACAGGGGTGCTCCGACTGTGAGGTTGTTGTTGGGGCCTCCGACGGTCACGGCACCAAACGCTGGGCGGACGGAAGGGATTCCGAATCCCCCAACGCCCCCCACACCCACGCCCATGCCCCCGATGGTGCCCGACATGCCGGGCGTCATCTGCATCCAATGGATGAAATCGGGGAAGGAAGAAAGGGCACAATTTCATGAGAACACAAAGAGTCAGTCAGCCGAGGCAACGAAGCCCTCCCTGGCAAGCTTGAACGTCGTGCTCAAAACACAAAGCAGTCCGAATTTTCTCGTCTGTCTCTTGGTCTCATGAAGCCGAGGAAAAGGAAAAGAGAAACGGATGAAGACCATACGTCAGATGGTGAAACACTTCACCTTGTTCCTGTGCAGTCTCTCTCTCTCCCCTCTCCCAGAACAACAAGAAAGGAGACCCTCAAGATCGAGGCCTCCTCTTCTCTTCTCTTCTCTTCTCTGGCTGTACCGACAACAACAAGAGACTTGCAAGACGGAGAACTTCGTGGAAGGAGACGGTGCAAAGAAGTAATGCCCCATACACACAAACACACTAAAAATGTATTAGGAAAGGAACGACAAAGACACGGACCAGTTTGCCTCTAGAGTCCTGCGACCCCTTTGCAAGCCCCCCCCCTCCCCCAGAGGAGAGACGCGAGGCCCCCCCCCTCTCCCCGGACCCTCTGCCGTCTCTGTCCCTCTCCCGATCCCTATCTCGGTCTCTGTCACGGTCTCCCCTCACGGGCGACTCCCCACGCACACCCGCGACCCAGGCAGCAAGAGCGTCAACATCCGAGGACAGAGATCCCGCCCTGCAAGAAAAAAAAAAAAAGAAAAAATACAACAAAAGAAAGGAAGAGAGTGAAACAGGGGCCCTTAACAATGACATGATCAAGTGAAGATACGCAGAGAGTGAAAGAGAGTCATTCTGATCGTTCTTTGAGAAAACACACACACACACACACACACACACACACAAAGGTTCTGAGAACGGTCAGGAAGAGGGTGGAAAAGAAGGATGGAGAGAAACAGGGAGAAAAGGAGCCAGAGAAGAGCAAAGCTGAGAAAGTGGAAAATACGGGAAAAAGAACAGCAACTAGAAATAGAAGATGAGAAACCAGAGGACCACCAAAGAAAAGAAAGGGCCGCTTCCTCACGGACCTTCTCTGAGATGCTGGGGAAGAGTCTCTTGACGCCCCTCTGTGAGCTCTGTGCTTGGGTGATTGTGCGATCAATCTGCTCGGGGGCGACGGCAAGGGGACCTCTCTGTCCCTCTCTCTGTCAGAAGAGAACTCCCTCTCCCTTTCCCTGTCGCGGTCCCTGTCCCTTTCTTTCGCGGAGGCAGAGGAGGAGCGTCGGTGGTGATGTCCTCCTCTGTCTCTGCTGTCCCTTTCCCTTTCCCTTTCCCTTTCCCGATCTCGGTAGGGGTCCCTATCTCTCTCCTCACGGAAACTTCCATGAACCGTTGTAGGATGGTGCCAATCGGCAGCCACAGCAGGGGAAGGTGCTGCAGAAGTTCTGCCTCTCTCTCTTTCGTCTCGCTCAGCTTGTCTGTGGCTGTCCCTTTCTCTTTCTCTTTCATAAGAACGGGAATGATGACGATCCCGATCCCGATCTCTGTCATTCGAAGTCGAGGATCCTCGGTGAATATTTGAGGAAGGACTCTGATCAGCTGAATGATGAACCAGATAATCACCAGCATTATTCTGTGAGTCTCTTTCTCTCTCACGCTCTCTCTCTTTCTCTCGTTCGCGGCGGTCCTTTTCCTTCTCTCGCTCACGCCGCCGTCGATGACGCTCTTCGCGCTCACGCTCTTTTTCTTTTCGGAGAGCTTCTTTGTCCTTTTCTCTCTCTCTATCCCGCTCTTTCTCTCTCCTGTCATCCTCTCCACCTTGTAACTCACGTTCTCTGTCCCTGTCTTTGCCCCTCTCTCTCTCACCATCACGATCCCTTTCTCTGTCTCTATCTCTGTCCTTGTCTGCACGGGAACCTCTCTCTCTGTGGCGGTCTTTTTCTCTGTCTCTCTCTCTGTCCCCTCTATCTCTCTCGCGATCACGGCGATCCCTCTCGCCTCCCTCTCGGTCTCTCTCCTTCTCCCGCCTTCTGATCTCTCTTTCTCTTTCTCTGTTCTCTCTTTCGCCCTCTCTATACGCCCCTCCATCTCTCTCCCTCTCTCGCTCGCGTCCAGGAAAACCAGCCGACAACTCGCGATCAACCGCTGCATCCACCCCCCACGCGTCTCTTTGTTCCCTTCTGCTGTCATTCTCCTCTCCCCCCACGGAAGTACACGTATACGCATGCAGAGAGTCTAGGCTGTTCCACTGAGATCCGGGAGCACTGCCCCCGCGGTCGCTGGCTGATGAACCTCCCCCCCTTTCTCGTTCCCTTTCATTTCCTCTTCTCTGCTGCTGAGTCCCGTCCGACCCCCCACCCAGAAGAGATCTTTGGACGATCTGCTCAGGCTCTCCTCCACCAGAACAACCGGGGGGAGGGGCTCTGTTGGAAGGACTGTGGGAAGTGAAGAGCCCCGGTGCAGGGGCAGGCGCAGAAAGAAGACGGGAGAATGAACCTCTCCCACTCTCTCTGTCCTTCTCTCTCTCATCTCTGTGCACTGACCCTCCACGTGACACACTCCCCCCTCTTTCCGATGGGCCATCTGAGGCTTCAGACGCCTGAGAGAAAGGCACAGTGGCAGAGGCAGCAGTAGACGGCGCCCTGGTATCACCCCTGCTGCCTCCACACGAAACGTCCCTGGGATCTGCTGCCTCCATGAAATTTTGCGTTTGGGTTTGGGGATGAGAGTTCGACCTCTCCGTCCCCTGTGAGCCCACGGATGTTGTCCCCCCGCCCCCCGATGCAGAGGTCTGCTGCTGAACTTGCCCCCATGCGTTGTTGGCAGCAGAGGAATTTCCTGACCCGCCCCCGACGGGCACGGGGGCATAGTCGGCATCTAGTGAGGAGAGACTGGAAAGTCGCGAGGCCGACTGGCTTCCTGTGCCCGTCTGTAGTCCCTGGGTGGTCGTTTGACTCTGTGCAGTCGACGTGTCCTTCTCTTTGTCTCCCTTTGCCGCAGAGGGAGCGACGGTGGTCTGTTGTCGTGTTGCTGCAGAGGCTGGAGAGGGGTCTTCCGTGAAGGCCGTCTTGGGCTTTGGGCGGGTGAGGCTGGTGGCGGTGGTGGGGGCTTGTTGTTGGGCCGTTAGTTTTCCCGCAGAGACATTCTCTCCATTGGCGGGGGCGGAGGTGATCGTTTGATGCGAGTCGGTGGGGACTTCGCAAGTTGGTTGGTGGGTGTGGGGTGCGGAGGAAGATGACGAAACCAGTGGAGCAGCACACGGAGCAGGGGCGGTAGGTTGGTTCTGTGCATCTGCAGAGACGGTAGGGGTGCGCGATCTGACAATGAGACCTCCATTCCCATTTGCGTGGTTTGACGGTTGGATGGCAGCTGTGGAACTATTCTGGGGGAGTGACGAGTTCTTCCCCCCTGTACTGCCCGTTTGTGCTGTCGGGGGCCGTTCCCGTTCCTTCTCCTCCCATGCGGAGGTGGGTGGTCCCTTCTTCTGCATTTGCTGTTGTTGGGATTGTCGGTCTCTGTCCTTCGGGGGCTCTTTTTCCTTCTCAGGACTTAGTGCTTCTCCGTCCTTCTCGGAGGATATGGAGACAGTCGCAGAGGGGGGAACGTCGGCTGCCGAACCGACCCAGTCAGTGCGCTTTGCTCCTCTTGGAGGATTCTGATTGTTTGCATTTTGAAAGGGGGGTACTGCCGTGTTTGCGGTCTGCTGCGGCTGTTGCGCTTGAAATGATACATGGTCCCTTTCTGCAGGCATCTGCTGTGAATGCTGCTGCAGGGAGGGCTGTCCATGTCCGTTTGCCTGTGGAGGCTGTGAAGGGGGTGCGTGGGTC
Organism: Chromera velia; assembly: GCA_018398765.1. Taxonomy (NCBI): domain Eukaryota; family Chromeraceae; genus Chromera; species Chromera velia. The sequence continues at coordinate 47,882 of JAHBMJ010005883.1, read as the reverse complement.
CCATAAAGAGACTGGGGCGCCGCCGCCTGCTGTGCCACTTGCTGTGGCTGCATGGCGACGCCCGACTGCAGCTGCTGTTGCTGCTGTGCCCCCATGACGGTCTGACGGGGAGGGGCGGAAGCGGGACGCTGCAGGAAGGGCAGGGGACCAGGCTGATGTGTGGGGAGAAAGAAACAGGAAAAACAAGTATACATAAAATGGAACGTGGAGGCTTTCAGAAAGAATTTCTGCGAGCGAATAGAGAGACGTAAACAAAGTGCAGAAAAGTGGGGTCAGACAGCGCAAGAAGGAAAGGAGAGGGGTCTTGTTGAAGGCTGGTTGAATGAGCTGAGCAGACAGGAGTCTTGATAATCCTTTTGCGCATCTCGGAGGAACTCTGTGGGGGACGCAACCTGCGTCGCCAAACATTTTGAGCCGTAAAGAGAGGATGGCGATTCAGCAAGGGGAGATCGATTTGACTCACCTTCAGGATTCCCTTCAGTGCTTTTTTGGGCAGTCCGTTTTTCATCTCTCCTCGGTTCGCGTTGGTCTCCCTCTCTCTCTGTACCCCTCCCTGCAACGCTGCGGAGGCAGGACGATACTTGGAGTTCGGCAGCTGCTGTTCCAACCGCCCCCTGTCGTCTGCTCCGTAATCTGCCCAAAGGAGACGCCGAACGTAGTTTTGCTCTATGTGAGCTGCACAGAAAGGAAGGAACGGCGCAGAAGCGTTTCACACAGTGAGTTGGATCAGGTGCACCCAAGCACATCGTGCGAGGTGAGGAAAGCAAAAACTCTAAGGACACTGCAGCAATGTAGTGCAGAAAAAAGGATACATGCACGAGAGCATCCATGAAATCGATCGAAGCAGTTGCTAAGTGTTCGCTCTGAACCCCACGAAGTGAGCAGCGAAACCTGAATGGCACTGACGGAACATGCAGAGAGCTAATTGGGCAAAGAGAACAGACGACAGAAATTTTCACGAACTCGAGGAAGGGAAATAGAGGCAGCCGGTTACAAACCAATGAGAGAATCAGAGAGATGAGAGGAGACAACGAGACGCCATGAGATAGATACCAAAGAGACTTGGTCTCGCTCCTTTTACAGGTTATCGAAGTTCGAAAAGAAAGACACTGGTTGGAAGCGATCCATAGAAGCATAAATAAAACTGTCTATGGAACAATGGAAACAAGTGAAGAAAAAAGGATGGAAGGAAGGAAGAAAGGACAGAAAAGGGAGTACCAGCAGGCAGACAGAAGAGGAGAAGAGCGGCACACAAGAAAAGACATGAAGAATAAAGCTTAAGATAAGAAAATGAGAAGAAAACGCAAAGGGAAGATGGAGGGAAAGAAACAAGAAAAAGGAACCCACGTGCATTGGGAGATCCAGCGGGGGGTCCCTGCAGTTTTCCCATCTGAGAGTTCAGAAACGTGTTCCGAAGAAGAATTTCCTCGCATTCGACCTCGTTGGAGTTTCGAAGATCCAAGGTCTCTGTGAACAAACAGACAAACAGAAAGGGTTTCTCTTTTTCGTTTGTGACTGTCTGACAGGACCCGAAGAAGGCGCTCAGTGTGCAATACTGAAGGGAGAGAATCGCAGGGGCGAAGGAAAAGGAGCGCAGAGAAAGAAGAGGATATTTTTTTATTTCTAGTGTAAAGCTGGGGTCGCGGAGGGGAAAAATCCAGTGAACAGGAAAAGAGGATATCGAGCAAAATGCACAGACAGTGCCCCCCCCATTTATTTGTCTTTAGGCAAGCTTGAGAGAGATCTAAGGACCCCCTGATGCAAACAAGAGCCCTCTCACCGACCCGGAATGTTCCAGTCTACTGATTGCTTTCCACATATAGTGATCAGGCGTCTTTCAAATGCACAAAGTTGTTGTAGGAAGGCCGGCTTGAGGTTCAAGTCGGGTCTCCTAGAGCAGAGGAACTCCATCGTCTTCCTCAAAGACCAGTGGTACCTGCACAGGCACAGGCACAAGGAAGAAAAGGAAGGACAACCAGGCACGGCCGTGCGACTAAGTGAATGTGAATGACCGTTCATGTCCTGACTGTGGAATACATCTTCATTGTATTCGACACAGGGGAGGAGACTGAGGGTGAGCTGCGACGAGAGAAGAGGACAAAAAGTCGTGAAAATGAAAACGGCGATCTCTCAAGGTTTCCACTGACTTCTTCATGAGGTATGCAGCCACCACACAGCAGCTCCTCGATTGTCCTTTCATCGAATGCACAAGGACTGATTCCCCCTGCTCCAACGCCTCCTCAATGAAGTCATGAATCTCACAGACGACAATGTCACGACCATCAAGGATGATCTGGTTGTCGGTATCCATCCAGTGGTATGACAGGTAAATAACACCAATCGCCTCCCAGTGATTCCCAACATGACGCCCACAGCAGTTGATAATGTGTGTGACTTTGTTGGCAAGTACAAACTCCAAATCTTGGGCAGCAATCTCATCTCCAACAAAAAGTCCGTCCTTGATTTTGACGGCACCTATGATCTCGCACCCCAAATTCATGTTTACGGACTGCCTTGCTTTCCTCCCCCAGGCTTGTTAGTAAGCCAACGGGCTGAAGACTCTCAAAAAGAGGTCGGGACAGAGAGACAAGCTTTCAGGTGTCCTTCTTATGTCAAGAAAAGGTCAAACAACACCCTCCGTGCAACAGATGCACAAGGTACTCAGGGAAGACAACTTCTCGACACCCATCTGAGAGAGCCGAGATTCTTCTTCTAAATATAACACTGGACCGACAGGACTTCCACTGGATCTTTCCCCTAGCTTTTCCATTCTGACGGCTGCAGGAATTGAAGAAGACTCCTGTTCAAACAGCCGCAGAAGCTAGATCTGGAGTGATCAGCTGGACAGCAGCAATAGAGCTAACATGAGCTAACAACTGACTTTTTGATACGTACGCGAAATTTTCATCTGTATGTGGAAACATGTGTGCATGGGCATGCAAGGCCCAAGACCCCGGCAGGTGTGCTCATACCCGGGCCCTCGGGACCCTGGCATGCCCCCCGAAATTTATTAATATTTTCTGTATCGGTTAATTGGGAATCGGTACGTTGGGATTTAATTATTAATAATTGTAATGTCCCTACGGGACATGCCGTGGCCCCCAGGGGTGAGATGGGGTGAGAGCACTCAGAGGTGCGTCCATGATCGTGGTACATGCATGCAACAGGTTCCCCTTCCCATATTAATACATATTAATATATGGTGCATGACAAAACCCCCAATCACGGTTGTTGGCTGCGCAAAGGCGTAGCCGCGGTATCTGTAAATGCCGTAGAGGGCCGGAGACGGCTGGACGGGCTTTAAGACGGTTGAGAAGAAGAAATAAGAAGAGCTCTGCTATTAGATACGTTTGCTAATAAGAAAATTAATGACGTACAAGGACTTTGCTAACACATGGTGTTAACGTGAATAAACGTGAAACCTCCCTGAACCTAAGTGCTACTTGAAAAAATATAATCAAGATCATCTCTATCTGCGGCATCTTTTTTCAAAAGACCATCCACGCCTACGGTGTAGACAATCAAAACACCGTCCAGATATGTGGCTTTGGTTTTCAAGACACCATAAATAATCCGTGCCTGCGGCGTGGACTTTCAAGCTTATCCAAAAATCTGGCCTAAACTATCAAGTGGTAGTTACGTTCAGGGAGGTCAAACGTGAAAGAAAAAATGAAATTGTAACTGCAGCAATACATTACTGATAAAACTTTAACAACTTATTTTTGCTTATAAAAAAAAAAAATCACAGTGCTCCCTGCTTACATCTACTTACATTTTTATTTTTTATTTACGGAGTCAATATATAGGTCTTTTATATACAGATACACATGCTGTAATATTTCTTTCATTTACTTTCATTTATATTTTGGCGATTCTAGTAGTAGCATAGTAGCATATATAGTAGCCAAACATTATATACGCCTTTTATTATCAACTTGCTCTTTTAAATCATTTAGCTGTCACTGAGACTGTGAGCTAGTCTACAAAATGTTTGAACACAACATTATATAAGTCCTAAACTACACGCTTTCTACGCTTGCTGTATTAGTTGCTGTAGTTGATTGTGTTCACTTACTCACTCACCAACATACTTAGTCACTAACTCACTGAGTCATTCTTGCTTTCTTTACTAATTCATTTACTCACTGTCTCACTTGTTCACTCACTTACTCCCTCATTTTCCTTGTCTCTCTTCAATCACTCACCCATATACCCAAAGTTAACGTGTCGGGTAGCGTACGGGGCTCATAAGATTAAAGTTCTGTCATACAAAGTCACTACTGCAATCTCTTGGGTTCAAGCTAAACAACAGATGACTTGCTATTGACTGCATGCGAGTACCATTAATTCTGCATACATGCTGTATAGTGCGCTCGACGCCGCGCCCACCGTAGACGCAGTCCTGACACGAATGCTTATCATAGTCACACTCTAACCTCCACAATGCTACGTGCCCCCTCCCTCCAGAGTGGCGTCCCTGCCACTTAAATCGCATGGGGCAGTCATGCCATACACAGTGCTAAGCAGAACAGAGTCAAAGGATCGTGTTGGCTATTGATTAAGCTCACAACCGTTAACTCAAGGCGGGGTCTCTTCTGTTACATGAAGGACAAAGTTGAGAATTGCTCACAGGACTCGAGCCTATAGTTCAGCAGTGCAAGAAATGTGCGGATTGTATGATTGGTTTGTCCACAACCAACCCAGTCACCTCTGCCTAACTTCAACTCTCGTCCTCTCTCTTCTCCGATCGATCTGAATGTCAGCCTTCTTCTCGCAATCATACTGCGCTGACAGCAAAGAGTTGTCTGTCTTTCTCTTTTCTTTGTTCCTTTCATGTTGAAGCATCTTCTTCCGTTGGCATTTGTGCAAAAGGGCATCGAGGTCAGTCTTTCTTCTCGAAGACAAAGATCGTGAATTCGATTATCGATACGAATGATTGTTCTGACAGCCAGCCCAGCATGAAACACATACATGGTTGACACAACCATCCCAATTCTCTCATCGCTCCTTTATCGTCTCGCCTTTCTTTGCAGTTTGTTTCTTTTCATTACTATGACAGCTTCTTGTCTTGATTCCCTTTCATCTTTCTTTCCATTCACACCTCTCTCTCTCCTCTTGCCACATGCTTCTTCTCTCTCTGAGAACCACTCACACCCATATGAACCCATGTGCCCCCTCCCTCTTGACTGCGTCCCCGCGGTCTAAGCACACAAAAGACTTAGTGCTAAGACGCTCACGACGGGTAAAAAAACTCTGGGCAAACAACGTGAGATCAGGTGCCGACAGAATCTGACAGACACTCTGACAGATTGATCACCAAACGATCAAGCGGACGAAGGAAACAGAAATGAACTGCAAGCCAAACGCGAGTGTGAGGTCTCCCTTTCCATTAATGCTCTTTCAACAGAAACCGATGGCTCGATCAAAGAAGACAACAGGTAATGTTCCTTACACCGGTAAGAGCAGGCAAAGAAAACGAACCAGATACGTCATAACGAGGTGAAGTAAAATGTAGATGGACAAACCAAAGCAAACGAGCACACAACAAAGCCCGGGCTCAAACGATCATGAAGCCTTTAAAAGTTAATTCTCTATTTCTGCAGGCTTCACTGGTACTGGGAGGCCTTGAATCATTTCTGGAATAGCCGCTCGTGCCAGTCGACCAACCTCTTTCCAATACTCCCTCTTTTTCTCTTTGTAGAGCAGCACTGCTTCGCTGTCTCCCTCCTGAGGCAGCAGCGTGAACACCTGCTGGGAAGAATGCGTTGGCATCATCTCACGCTTTTGTCTGAGACTCTCGGCCTCGAGTTTCTCTGCACAAGCCTTCTCCTTCTCCTGTTTCATTTTTTGTTTCTTCGTTGGCTTGGGCCTAAGTTCTCACCTTTTGCCTCCATCACTTTTAACTGCCACCGATTCCTTCACTTTCTGTTCTTTCACCTCCTTCCTTCCATAGCCTCCGCCCACCTCCTGTGACTGAACGTCAATGGAGTTAACTGGCAACTCGGCAGGCTTCGACATTCCACCTTTCCTCTCCACTCCTCCTTCTCCTACCCCAATCTCTTTCACAACGTTCCTCTCTTCCTCACTTCCTTGCACCATCTCTAGCCTGGGGTAACAGAGATTGTCATCGTCGAACTGTACTTGACTTAGGGTGGATTCAGTTGACAACATCCCACTCCTCTCTCTTCCCATTGCGTCGCTGTCTCGTTGCGCAGAGAGACAGGCTGATGACGCAGGACCTGATGTTTCACTTTCGATCGCGCAATCCTCTCCCACCTGCACCTGTTTGGGACTGAAGTTGGCAGGCGCATCGCGGAGCTGCTCAGTGACACCCATCCCCTCGGCGACTCTTCTTACTGCTCTCCACTCTGCACCCCTCTTTCTTTCCCTTCGTGCTTCTTTCCTCCTTCTCCTCCCTTCGAGGACTGCTGTTCTCTCTGGGTCTTCCCCACCTCGAGGAGCGACATGCTGATCGGATTGCCGAACAGAGCGGAACTGGAATCGGTCCACTCTCGGCATGACTTGGTTGCCGAAACCTCTCGTCTCCTCGCGTAGCCACCCTGGGTGCTCAAACAAAATCCCCGACCGAATACGCTCCTGTCTGATCGAATGGAGCTCGGCCTGGTGTCTTTTCTCACTCTTTGTTTCCCTTTTCCTCCTCCTCTTCTCCCTCATCCTCTCTCCTTTTCCTTTTCTCTTCTGCTGGATGTGTCTAATCATCATGGGATATGGATCATCTGCTACTGTTGTTGTAATTTGTCCATCCCCTCCGGCCAAAGCCATCATCGGGGAGCCGGAACTGAAGTCAAACGACGTCCTTGGCTCCACCTCTAGAAATGCACCCGTAGGTAGACCTGCAGGCAGAACAGGCTACGACTCTTTCTCTTCTCTTCCTCTCTCCTCAAAAACTTCTTCAAAACTGTCATCGAGCTGGGCAGCGGCGGGATACTGCAACTATTGCTTTGCGGAGAATCGGGGGGCTCTTCTTGCTTTTCTTTTCTTTTTTCCCTTCGCTTCTGCCTCTTGCGGCTCTCTCTCTCTCTTCTCAGGCTTCTCTCCCTCTGTGCAAGGCATCGTAGCAGAGAGCAGCCAGGGTCTCAACTCTTCTGCAAGCTCTGAAAGATCCACAGCAACAGCGTCGCGCTTCTCCTTGACCGTACCGACCGAGACGTTATGAAGTTTGTCGGCAATGTCGATCACAGAGGCAACTGCCGCCAATCTTTCGGCCCCTTTCCCTTTCTGTCCTACCATTTTTCTGAAGCATAAGAACTTCCAAGGCTCACAATCTATGCACACAAAAGAATTCTTTTTAGTGCAGAAGACAGGCTAACAACTGTTGTTCGATCGATACAGAGAGTCGTCTCGTATCAAGATTCAACAGAAGAGCAGCAGTCCGTGGTTGAACTCTGCTCTGCTAACCACGTCGGGTAGCGTACAGGGCTCATAAGATTAAAGTTCTGTCATATAAAGTCACTACTGCAATCTCTTGGGTTCAAGCTAAACAACAGATGACTTGCTATTGACTGCATGCGAGTACCATTAATTCTGCATGCATGCTGTATGGTGCGCTCGACGCCGCGCCCACCGTAGTTTAAGACACGGTCGTGACACGAATGCTTGTCATAGTCACACTCTAACCTCCACAATGCTACAAACGGCTTCCATTAAAACTCTCACATCCACATGCCCAAACGGCTTTTGTTTACACACTCGCTCTCTCTGTCTCTCTTCATTTATTTCTATTTACCCACAGGCCCTAGTGGCTTAAAGTTCTATTTATACACTGAGTCTCATTCTCTCTTAGTGACAGGCTGTCTCTATTCATTCAGGTACCCACACGCCCATGCAAATATCTTCTGCTGACATGCTTGTGTGAGTCCTTGTCCCTCTTCATTCACCCACACGCCCAACCGGCTCCTGTTCACTTAGCCTGTTCATACTGGTTCACACACTCGCTTTCCCTATCTGTGTTCATGCACCCATACCATCGTGATGCCCCAAACGGCTTCTGTTTCCACACTCGCTCTCCATGTCTCTCTTCATTATTCTTCATTGATTCACTGCATGAGGCCCAAGCGGCTTCTGTTCACACACTCGCTCTCTTTGTATCTCCTTATCTCTCTTCATTCACCCACATGCCCAAACGGCTTCTGTTCACACACTCAGTCTCCCTGTCTCTCTTAATTTATCAGCAGGCCCAAGCGGCTTCTGTTTACGCACTTGATCTCTCTTCATTCATCCACAGGCCTAACCATAGGCCCGAGCGGCTTTTATTCAATGACATATAATTAATCCCTCTTCATTCATCTACGGGCCCAAACGGCTCCTGTTCCTAGCTTCTGTTCACACACTCATTCTCTTTATCTCTTTTTCTTCGCCTGCATGCCCAACTGGCTTCTGTTCAGTGACACACACTCGCTCTCCTTGTATCTCCTTGTCTCCCTTCATTCACCCATACGCCCAAGCAGCTTCTGTTCATACACTCGCTCTCCTTGTATCTCCTTGTCTCCCTTCATTCACCCANNCACTTGATCTCTCTTCATTCATCCACAGGCCTAACCAGCGGCCTAAGCGGCTTTTCTTTAATGACACACAATTAATGTCTCTTCATTCATCTACGGGCCCAAGTGGCTTCTGTTCACACACTCGTTCTCCTTGTCTCATCCGCATGCCCAAACGGCTTCTGTTCACAAACTCATACATACTCATAAACACGCTCGCTCTCTCTGTCTCTCTTCATTCATCCACCTGCAAGCCTAAGCAGATTCTGTTACTGCACACACTTCCTTTCCATACCCCTCTTTCTCCATGCACCCGCATGCCCAAACATTCTCCCACACGCCCAAATAGCTTCTGTTCACACACTTGCTTACCTAGCTTTATCTACAGGCCCAAACGGCTTCTGTTCATATCTCTCCCTCTTAAACTCAATAAGCGCTGGACCAATACGCGGTGAGCCTCTCCACAACATTTCAAAGCGAATACTACAGCATCCACAGCGACACACACTATATATAGACAGTATTTTACGTCCCAAATCTTCAAGTAGAGGTAGAAGGAAGTTGAGAAACCAGGTGCTGAAGAATGATAAGAGGGGCTAAGTAGAGAGAAAGAAGACGGGCAAAAAGAAGTTCCTGCAGATCAAATTAACCGTTTTTCCTCTTTGTTAAGCGCACTCAGTTGTGGTGCGGCTTACTCCTGACTTTGTAAGGCGGCATGTCTTAACTTGCTACGGACCAGTCTCATTCTCTTTATCTCTTTTTCTTCGCCTGCACGCCCAACCAGCTTCTGTTCAGTGACACACACTCGCTCCCCTTGTATCTCCTTGTCTCCTTTCATTCACCCATACGCCCAAGCAGCTTCTGTTCATACACTCGCTCTCCTTGTATCTCCTTGTCTCCCTTCATTCATCCACATACCCAAGCGGCTTCTGTTCACACACTTACTCTCCTTGTATCTCCTTGTCTCCCTTCATTCACCCACATACCCAAACGGCTTCTATTCACACACTCGTTCTCCCTGTCTTTCTTCACTCATCCATAGGCCCAAGCGGCTTCTGTATGTTTTTGTTCACACACTTGATCTCTTTTCATTCATCCACAGGCCTAACCAGCGGCCTAAGCGGCTTTTCTTTAATGACACACAATTAATGTCTCTTCATTCATCTACAGGCCCAAGCGGCTTCTGTTCACATACTCGTTCTCCTTGTCTCACCCGCATGCCCAAACGGCTTCTGTTCACAAACTCATACATACTCATAAACACGCTCGCTCTCTCCGTCTCTCTTTATTCATCCACCTGCAAGCCTAAGCGGATTCTGTTACTGCACATACTTCCTTTCCATACCCCTCTTTCTCCATGCACCCGCATGCCTAAACATTCTTCCACACGCCCAAATGGCTTCTGTTCACACACTTGCTTACCTAGCTTTATCTACAGGCCCAAACGGCTTCTGTTCATATCTCTCCCTCTTGAACTCAATAAGCGCTGGACCGATACGCAGTGAGCCTCTCCACAACATTTCAAAGCGAATACTACAGCATCCACAGCAACACACACTATATGTAAACAGTATTTTACGTCCCAAATCTTCAAGTAGAGGTAGAAGGAAGTTGAGAAACCAGGTGCTGAAGAATGATAAGAGGGGCTAAGTAGAGAGAAAGAAAACAGGCAAAAAGAGGTTCCTGCAGATCAAATTAACCGTTTTTCCTCTTTGTTAAGCGCACTCAGTTGTGGTACGGCTTACTTCTGACTTTGTAAGGCGGCATGTCTTAACTTGCTACTGAGCTTGGTAGCATAGTTAAATAATGGAGCAATTCAGAACAGCTTCACTTAGACGGTGTGCTTTATCGCCTTCCTCGAAAACTACACAGATGATCGAATCTACGTACAATTCCCCTCCATGTGTGTTTTTGCATATGTACCAATACATCAAGGTTAGACAAAAGGTGCATGTTCGCCATGCACACGCTGTACATGCAGTTGCCGGAAAGCGCGGGTCCCGAAAGGCAAATGTAACCCGATTTATTGGTAATTCGACTTTTTTTTTTCCATAGGTGCGGCTAAGGGCCTTAACAGATACTATGGCCGGAGGCCACGGCACTGCGTGCGTCAAAATCCCGATTGGCCTCCTCTTATATAGCTATTCTGACGGACAGTCATTCTGTCCGTTTTGCCGCGCCCGAGTTCCGCGCCCGAGTTTCGCGCTCGAGTTTCACGCTCAAGTTTCTCGGGCGCCGAGGTCCCATTTCTCGGGTGTCAGGCATCAAAAACTCAGGCAGGTCGGGATCTCCGAAATCTCATGCACGCGCCCAAGTCTGGAAACAGACAATATAGCTCAGCTATAGAGGACGGGGGGGGTGATGGGTCGGGAGTTGAATGCCGTTAAAGAGAGGTTTCTGATGGCTTTACATGAAAGAGAAGAGGTCGATCAGATGCTCAGGGAGTGTGCGAGGGACTTGTCTACTAGCCTGTCTATCCTGGGGAGAGAAAGGCCCCAATCTCTATAAATGGCAGGTGTTGCTGTGCCTGCCCTGATCCCCAGTCACTCAAACCCCCCTACGATCAAGATACATCCACCCTGTCATAAGGATGGTTGTATAGCCCCCTCTGATCCGCCAGGCCCACAGGCGTATTTAAATTCTGGTCCACAGTTCAATAAAAGCTTCCAACCTGTTCCCAGACCCACTGTCAGTGAGTTCCGCATATGCTCCGTTCATGAGGATAAATCAAGGGCTCCTAGAGCTCCTGCCCATGACTCCCTGGTGGGTCTACTCTTGGTTTTTGGTCAGCTTTCTTCTGAAACAGATTCCTCTACTTGTGGCCCCTCGAGCTGTCCGCCCCCTCCCACTTGGAGCCGCACACCCAGAAGCAGGGCGAAAGCCAAAGCAGATGCCACCTCCTCAGTGATTCAGAAGCGTCCTCGCGGTGGGTCCCAGTCTGCAGATGTCCCCAGTGAAAAACTCTCCCCTCCTGGACAGGAGGCGACTGCGGGACCATCAAAAAAACGTGCAGTGTCTGCCGTTGCAGCCACAACCGAACATATTCAGGCTCCAGTCTGTGACCCCCCCACTGTCTCCTCTGGATACGCAAATGGTGCACATCTATAAGGAATGACAAACTAAAATATCCGTATATCCAAGATATTTGATTATGAAATATCAAAATATCCAGATATTTGAAGATATTTGGGGATATTTATGATATTTCAAGATATTTTAAGATATTTGATGATATTTCACCAAATAATTATTTCAAATAATTTGATTATCATTATTATTATCTTTCATTACCTTATGTATGAGTCAGACTTAGGGACAGACTATGGGTCAGACCTAGGGTCAGACTGATATTATGATTCGCGACACCCCAATCAGCTTCATGGCTATTTATGGCATATAGGTCGTGGACCGCGCGCGGGCCGCAGGAGTATGCGGGGGCATGCAGGCATTAATTGGCATATATGCAATCCACGCATCCCGCGTGCCGCCGCGGCCGCTGGCCCACATGCAGCCTATGCATGTATTGTATGCTTTTTAGGAGACCAGTTGGCCTCCATATATGGCCTCCAGAGTTTTTTGCAGCGTAAAACATCGCAAAACTGCCTCAGTATTAGTCAGTAATTCTGAGTTGGCGCTGAAGTCCTTAGAGATTCAAGTGTTTCCGTTACAGATTAGAGAGCTCTATCGCTTTCCCATGCCGTACGCTGGCCTCAGTGCAGTTGTGATTTTTCCCTCTGTCGTCTCCACTGATTTTTGAGAGTGCATCCTAAGCTTGTTATTGCTTTTCCCAAAATTTTTTGTATCGCCCTATCAACCTGCCTTTGAGGCAAAAATGAAGGTTGCTTGGAGCATTAACGCTGTGTACCCTGGTGTGTCATGTTTATAGAGTGCTCGTCTCCTTCGTTTCTTTTCTTTGTATCCGCTATCCGTACAACGGCAAGGGAAACATTTTTCCTTGGCAAGACAGACACTTGTGTTGACAGAAAGCAGACTCGTCATTGGTTCCATAACATGAACAGTGAGTGTATCCTCCCCCAGCTCAACGTCTCTCTTTGTTTTCCTCTCTCCTTACCCATACAACAGTGAGGCAAACATTTTCCCTCGCAAGACAGACCCTTGTGCTGACAGAAAGGAGACTTTTCAGCAGTTCTGCACCACAAGCAGTGAGTGTATCCTCCCCCAGCTCAACGTCTCTCTTTGTTTTCCTCTCTCCCCATCTACAGAACAGCGAGGCACAAACATTTTCCTTCGTAAGACAGACTCTTGTGCTGACCTCATCATCGATTCCAAAGCACGAACAGTGAGTGTATCCTCCCCCAGCTTGACGTCTCAGAGTCTCTTTGTTTTCCTCTCTCCCTACTTACACAACAGCGAAGCAAACATTTTTCTTCGTGAGACAGACCCTTGTGCTGACAGAAAGGAGACTTTTCAGCAGTTCCGCGCTACAAGCAGGCTGCAGTGAGTGTATCCTCCCCCAGCTCGACGTTTTTCTTTGTTTTCCTCTCTCCCTATCCACAGAACAGCGAGGCACAAACATTTTTCTTCATGAGATAGACCCTTGCACTGACAGAAAGGAGACTTCTCAACAGTTTTGCAGCACAAGCAGTGAGTGTATCCTCCTCCAACTCGACGTCTCTTTGTCTTTTCCTCTCTTCCCATCCACAGAACAGCGAGGCGAGACAGACCTTCCATCATTCGTTCGTTCGTTCGTTCCTTCCCTTTTCTTCCCTTCCCTTCCGTTCCGTTCCTTCGTTTCTTCCTGCCTTCCTTCCTTCTATTCCTTCTTCCTTCCCTTTCTTCCTTCCTTCCTTCCTTCGTTTCCTTCCCTTTCTTCCTTCCTTCCTTCCCTTCCTCTCCTTTCTTCCTTTCTTCCTTCCTTTCTTCTTTTCTTCTTTCTTCCTTCCTTCCTTCCTTCCCTTCTTTCCATCCTGAGAGACTTTTTTCCTTCCATCCGTATATTTGTTGGAGAGTATTCCCTGGTGGAGCCCTTTACGCAAAAGGACGGCAAGGTCCGAACTGCTGAGAAAAACTTTGTGGTTGGAGCCATTGATGGGGGCCAGGACGACTTCAAAATGGTTAGAGGGGGGCCTGATGTCACCGAGGAAACTAAAAGAAGATGAAGTTTTTAACCACAGCTGTTTCAATCTCCGGAGTCCCATCTTTGGTTCGTAGGTCACGCTGCGACTCTTAGATTGACAACTAAATCAGGTTTTGTGCAATGCATCCTTCTCTTCCTCCCTCTCTTCCTTCTTTTTTCCTTCAAGTCCCTTCCTCCCTCCCACCCTCCCTCCCTTCCTTCCTTCCTTCCTTTCTTTCTTTCTTTTTTCTTTCTTTCTTCCTTTCTTTTTTTCCTTCTTTCTTTCTTTCTTTCTTTCTTTCTTTCTTTTTTTCTTTCTTTCTTTCTTTCTTTTTTTCTTTCTTTTTTTTTTCCTTCCTTCCTTCCTTCCTTCCTTTCTTCCTTCCTTTCTTCCTTCTTTCCTTCTTTCCTTCCTTCCTTCTTTCCTTCTTTTTTCCTTCCCTCCTTCCTTCAAATCCCTTCCTTCCTTCCATTATTCCTTCCTTCCTTCCTTCCTTCCTTCCTTCCTTCTTTCCTTCTTTCCTTCTGTCCTTCCTTCTTTCCGTCATTCCTTCCTTCCTTTCTTCCTTCTTTCCTTCTTTCCTTCCTTCCTTCCCTCTCTCCCTCCTTACTTCCTTCCTTCCTTCCCTCCTTCCCTCCTTGCTAGCCTCCTTTCTTCTTTCTTTCCTTTCTTCCTTCCTTCCTTCCCTCTCTCCCTCCTTGCTTCCTTCTTTCCTTCCTTTCTTCCTTCCTTCCTTCCTTCCTTCTAAAAAATGTTTGTCCATACATATCTCAAAATAATTGTAAATACTTTAAGATATTTGTAGATAAATTCAAAATATCTTTCTATATTCTAAGATATCACCAGATATTTGCGGATATTTGCTAGTATTCAACCAACTGTATAGTCTATTGTATTAGTTATATAATTAAAGGTAAATATTTTCTAAAACAAATATCTAGAAATATCTTCAAATATCTTCCTGTCACATAATTTGATGCAGTCAGATATTTAAAGATATGAACTATTATGAAATATCTTAGATATTTAGGATATGTAAAGATATTTAATGGGGGACAGAAATATCTACAAATATCCTGAAATATCTCAGATATTTCAGTTTGTTATTCCTCATAGATGCAGGGGCACCTGTCTTGACAAATGGCGACGCTGCCATGACCCGAGCGGAATATCTGGTGCTGTCGGCTTTGAGAATAGCTAAAGCAAAGGAGTCTGCCATGGCCACTGTGGGGAAGCTCCCCGATCTGTCTGTTCCTGACCCCTCTCCTGGCTCCGCCGCTCTCGGCGTGATGGTTAGTGCAAGAAGCCCTCTCCTATGCCCCCGTTCAGCAGGATGTACGACCAAGATAGTGGCGCAAGGGGAGTCGTTAGCCGAATCAGCCACTAGGATGGCCATTGAGGAGGAAATGATTGAGAGCGAGCAAGAGGAGGGGTTAATGGGATGGCTCGGATCATATTAATCGGGCCATAGCATCGATTCCGATGGGTTAGCCCGCCTTACCCCTGGGAGATGGTTGAATGATAGCGCCATGAACTTTTTTGGGAGAGTGATTACCTTTCTGGGGGCTAAGTTTGAAAGTTCCCCACCCCTCACATTCGTCAATTCTGTTGCAACGGAAATGATGAAGCTCATTAATATAGAAGCAATGCAGAGGACGAAGAAGGCAGCGGACTGGCAGGTAGAGAGAGAGAGAGGAAAGGCGACTTGGGGCAGTATAGGAAGTAGGAATGTAGACACTAAGTGGCAAGAAAGAGAGGCGGATTTATGGTCGTGGTGGGTTCACAGACTGCAAAGGATGGGAAAGCAGTTCAAGCCATATGGGGAGAAGGATCTTTTTTGTGTCTTTAATCATTCAGACGCGCATTGGTTGGCTGGGTACGTTAAAGGGGGCGAGAAGGGGGCTGTGAAGGAGAATGAGACTTTGCCGATGCTTACTGTCTACACGTTAGACTCCCTCCCGCCGACCCAAATCTCCATCCCAAGGCTCCTGTACCACTTTTTTAAAGTAACAGCGTGCAGCGACGATCTAATAGAAGGGGATGATGATATATCCATGCAGGCGTATGCATTGACCATACTGTGTCAGCGAAATGGCTACGATTGTGGCTCTCATGTCTTGGGGTGGCTGATTGCGATGATTACAGGGATGGACTTTCAGGAAGTCGACCATGCTGTGGCAGCGCGTGTGTGGGTTGCTCTCCAAAATGTTGTAACGTATGTGTCTAAAGAACCATGATGGTGGACAGAGAAGAGAGGGAGGTCGAGAGTATGGGGGGTGTTGAAGGGAACTTTAGGATCTGGAGGCTCTAAACCCGCGCCGCCTTAAGGGCTAGGAGGTCTAATGCATTGGCCTCGATTAACCTGCACTGCTGGGAGGGGTCAAAGCGTAACTTAGTGGTGGAGACGGAGTTCTGAGTGTGACATCCAGCGGTGGAGAGGGAGTCTCGAATAACTATCTGGTGTTGTATTTCCTCAGAGTCTCTTAGAGCTAGAGAGGGTTAGTGCAAGGCACTGCAAGCTAGGTAGATTCATTTCTTCCTTTCGGTCGTCGAGATGCAGCATGCTTGGTAGGAGTTCTCTCCTTCTGGCACGAGTCGGTTTTCCCGCCGTGGCCTGTTTTTTCCTCATTAACTGGTACTGCATACCAGAGGTTTTTTTGTCCAGGACCACTCTAGGGTGCGGGCCGACAGACCATATAAATGACCAGACACGTGATACGCGGCGGGTAATGCCGAGCGATTGCATGATGCATGCATATGGGGTGGAGGTACTACCCGGACGGGCGGATGCTCCCATACCCCCCCTTAATACCTAATATCTAATACCTAATAGTCGTCAAAAATCCAGATCTCGAGCACCGACAACGAGCAACTCGAGCGTATGCCGCCCACTGAAAACTCGGGCGCGCCCCCGGCCGAGTTTCACCGCGCCCGAGTTGGCCTTAATTTTTGCAAAGGAAAAACTCGAGCGCGAAACTCGGGCGCGGCAAAACGGACAGAATGACTGTCCGCCAGAATATATGGATCTCAATGAGACTCAATCCGGCCTCTTCCAATTTCCAGATTCGCTCCTCCACGCGCAGCTTTCATCTTACCCTCTATCTGCAGTGATCAATCTGCATGAAAGAACGTGTCTAAGCTGTGGGGACCGCTTCGCAGAAAGGTTCTGAGACGGGATTGCCGTGCTTGACGGGCGGGTGTGCAAGAGACGCAGGACGAATCTGTTCACTGGCGCTGCTCCCGTGACCGATCTGGGGTGGCTGAGTCTTCGTAGGCAGTGGACCAGTAGGGCCAGACAACTGGAAGACTCGAACAGCGAAATCTATCTGGTGAAAAGGTAATTTCCTTGGTTCGTGTCTTCTCGTTGTGGCTCAGACAGAAGAGAATGTTCGCAGGAGGCGCGCAGCCAATGGGGGGCATGCCAATGGCTGGTGGGGGTATGCCTGGTGGGATGCCGATGGGGATGGGGGGGGATCCTATGGGGGGCATGATGGGGGGGCCGATGGGGCAGCAGATGGGAAGTAACCCTGCGAACCCAATGATGGGGGGGGCAATGGGGGGTCCTCCCATGATGCATGAGGACCCCACAATGGCCGCAATGGGGGGGGGCGCTCTCCCCATGGGTGGCATGGATCCAACCATGATGGGTGGGATGATGCCGGGGGGAGTACCCTCGATGGGAATTAACCCACAGGGCGGCATGATGGCAGGGGGACAGCCACAGCCGATGATGCCGAGCCCCATGGGGGGGATGATGCCAGGGGTGATGGGGGCACAGCAGGCAGCACCTCAGCAAATGGCGGCAGCTGCCAATTTCACAGGGCGTATCAACCTGAGTGCACAGGAATTGCCTTACTACACGAATCTGTTCGGTATGATCGAAGCCGATTCCAACACTCCAGGGTTCGTCACAGGGGACATCGCAGCGCCCTTCCTGGCCAAATCGGGATTGAAGAGGGAGGTGCTGCACGAAATTTGGAGAATTGCAGACTTCCGACAAGAGGGAAGGCTTCATTTGGAAGATTTTTGCGTCGCGTGCCGTCTGGTGGCCCTCGCACAGGCGGGCGTCCCCCCGTCCGACCAGGCCATTGCTATAGAGCCACCTGCACTTCCAACTTTTGACTTTGCGAGACGGAGACAAACCTCCGAGTCCAACGGTGTTGATGCCGCCCCGGTCTCGGCCCAGCCCCTCTCTTCCCGTAGAGAGGCCCACGCTTGGGTGCCTGACAGCTACACCCCGCCTATGATGAGTCCCCAGCAGACACCCCCCAACGTGGCCACGCCAAAAAACGAAGCTGCGGCCTGGGTAGATGCTCCAAGAGAGCCTTCACCCAGGCCGACCAGCTACGCACTGCCCATTGAAGATAAAATCAAATATGAGGCAACATTCAGAAGGACAGACAGGAACGGGGATGGCATTGTTGAGGCAGAGGAGGGTAGGCAGTTGCTGAAAAGAAGTCGTCTGAGCGATTCCGAGCTGGCTCTCATTTGGGCTTTGGTAGATCGGGATTCCGACGGGCGTCTCTGCAAGGGGGAGTTCGTCGTTGCGATGCATCTGGTACGTGAGGCGGCGGATGCGCAATTCACCCACCCATTATTGTGATTCGAAAAGTCAATGCAAGAGGAAGAGTGCGAATGTGAAAAGAAGACATTTAGTTTGTGTAAAAGAGCCTGCGGTTGTGGCGAATGAATCTTGTGGGAAGAGTGGGTGGGACTCCGTCTTTTTTCCTCTCGCACGTTTGCAAAAGGGACGGCCAATGTGGATGCCTTGGCCGTTTTTGCTCTCGTCGCGCTCTCCCGCCTAGACAGTGGCCTGCCTGCATGCCCGGTTGAGCAACCACTGATCAAAAGAATGATTCAAAAGAGAGAGAAGAGACGAGGCTGCCGATCTTCTTGTCTTGTCTGTCTGTCATGGGTCCTGATAAGCTGTCCTTCCCCTTCCCCCCTGTCACTCCTGTTGCCTTTTCTCCAAAGTGCGCTCAGCTTTCTCTGCGTCTCTGGCAGGCCAATTCTCAAAAACCAGACCGGAAGTCCGTACAAAGAAATAAATGAACTGAGAGTCAGTCTCTCTCTGTTTGCTGCTTGATTTGTTTCCCCTCCATCGTATGCAGGTGACTCTCCGCAAGAAGGGGCTTCAGATTCCCTCCCACCTGCCTCCCGAGTTGGAAGCTGTGTGCAGCGAGAGTGAAGTGCCGGAAGGGGTCTCTCCTCCCAGGGAGTCAGTCAGCAAGCAAGGGGTGTGTGTGTGTGTGTGTGTGTGTGTGTGTGTGATGAAGGCAGTTGGACTTTCAGAGAGATCTGTCCGTCCATGACTCTTTTGTTTCTATTTGTACACAGATGTACGATGATCCTCTCATCTGTTTTCTCCCACTGAGAAGAGAGAAGGGGACGTCCCCTCGCACTCTTTGTGTGGTTCCCTTTCTCTTTCTGTTCGTCGACCACATCCTGTCAGTCTCTGTCAACCTCTTCTGTCTCTCCTGTGTCCTTCTACTTGCTTGCTGCCTAAGTGACTGCTGCCTGCTCCTGTAACCAAAATGCAGCGGCCCTCCTCCCCGGATTGTGGATGCGAGTGGGGGTCTGGCAGATGGACGGGGGGATCGCGGGGTGAGTTTGTGCATTTTCTTTTTTGGGGGGGAGGGGGGGCCCTTCTTTTGCATGGTGACTGTACATTCCTATTCCTCTCTTTTGTCTCTTTTCCTTTCCCTTTTCCTTTCCTTTCCTCTGACTCCTCGACGTGTGTTTGCGTTTCTCTGGAGCTTTGTACCGTCACTTCTTTCTTCCCACACTGTTCCTCCTCTCCTTCCCTCTAACTACTCTTGTTTCTGTCGGTCTTGCAAGCAAGCAGTGACACATTTCTGATTAAGATCGCTTTATCAAACTGCATTCCGTGTCTTCCTCTCTGTCTCTGATTAAGATCGCTTTATCAAACTGCATTCCGTGTCTTCCTCTCTGTCTTGTGATGACTTTTGCGTCCACGAGTTGCGTGGATCCTGCTACGACCCGCCTTCTCTGTTTTGGTTTTCTTTCTACCCTTCCTTCCCTCCTCACTTGTTTCTTTTCTTCCTTCTTCTCTTTCTTCCTTTCTTCGACGTGCAACAGAGAGGTGTGGGTGTGGGACGGGAACGCGAGCCTGTCAGGGCGACGGCAGCCGACTTCTTCGACGACGAGGGAGACAGAAGGGTGTCGCCTCAACGGTCTGTCTGTCAGTCAGTCAAGACGTCTTCTCGGCACTCATCTGTTCATCGGTTGTGTGTGTGTGTGTGTGTGTGTGTGTGTGTGTGTGCGTGTGTGTGTGTGTGTGTGTGTAGCTCTCTATTCTTTCTTTGCTTCCAGTCCTTGTTTCCTTCCAAGCACCCCCATAGAGTCTGTCTACGAAATGAAGATGCAAAGAGAGAGACCCCTGGTTGGGAAGGGAACGTGTGGGAAGGTTGCGAAGAAAAAAGCAAATGCACGTCTTTTGCGTCGAAGCTCGGCATGGTGAATGATCCGCTTTTTCACGTGTGTCTCCAATTGCTTCGTTTTTGCACAACCATTGTTTTTCAATTCCCCTTCATGCGTGAAACGACAGGAAAGAAGCAGCGTATCCCGATTCCATTCTTGTTTGTTCTGTCGGCTCCAATGCATGTGTGTGTGCGTGTGTGTGTCTCCCAATCTCTCTCTCTCTCTCTCTCTCTCTCTCTGTGTGTGTGTGTGTGTGTGTGTGTGTGTGCAGCCGTGCGATCTACGCCAGCGAGCCCGCGAGACGGCCCTTGCCTGGTGTGAGTCCGATGGAGTGGCGTGAGGGCGGCATGGCACTCTTGGAGGGTGTTGTGGAGGGAGACAGGCACCTCTCCCAGTCGTTGAAGGGAGACGTCGACGCACTGGCAGAGGAGACGAGGAGGGTGGGAGAGGTCAACGAGGCCCTTCGAGCAGAATTGGTAGGTAGGCAGCCAGGGAGTGAGTGAGGTCGTTGGGGTGTGTGGTTGTGTGGGATTGGCTGGAGATCTCATGTGAAAAGAATACAAACACACCCTGATTTGTTTTCCTTCATCAGCCTGGAATCCCCTTCTCCCTCCGACTCCTCAACGTCCCCATGCAGACTGGCTCTCTTTCTCTTGTCTGCCTAGTTGTGTTTCTTGTGTGACGAAAGAAGCACTCTGCTCCTTCGTTTGTTCGCTTATTGTATTTGGATATACACCTCGGATCCTCACGGCCGTGCAGCTTCGTGAAAGGTCTGAGGTCGAGAGGCAGCTGGAGAGGAAGCGCGACTTCGAAAGAGAGATCGAGGACTTGAGAATGGGTTTGGAGGAGTTGAAGGAGGAAAGGAGAAGCGTCGAGCTGCAGAGAGTTTCGCTTTCACGGGACCTCTCGCACTACCAGGAAGAGATCGCTTTTCTGAGACAGCAGGCGGAAGAGCTGAGAACAGATATCAGGGCGACAGAGGAAGCGAATCAGGTCGGCAACTCACATTGGGCTTTGACGAAATGGTTTCATTCTTGCTTTTTCTTCATTACTACTGCTTTCTTTTTCCGCTTGGTTCGCAGCTTGAGACCTAGTCAACAAAGAAATTTACTGGGTGGAGTCTCGCCTCTCTCTCTCTCTCTCTCTCTCTCGCTCTCTGTCTATCTGTCTGTCTTTCTTTCTTCTCTCTCTTTTTCTGTTTATATCCGCGTGCGCGCGCGCGCGTGTGTGTGTGTGTGTGTGTGTGTGTATGCCATCGTAGTTGCTGCTTTTGCTTACCATGAAGAGGGCGCAGTTTGGCAGACAGGCAAACAAAGCAGGCGCTGTTTCCGGTCTCTTGTTGGGCTGACTGCGTTCTTTTGTCTGTCGACCTGTCTCCGTGTCACCCTTTCTTCTTCAACTTGTTCAAAAAACAACTGAGTATGTTCCCTCTTCTTTCTTTCTGCCTGCAGTCTCTCGAGAGGAACTACAGACAGACAGACACACAGCTGAGGCAACTGGACTCCTCGAGGAAGTCGGTTGTGAGGGACGGATTTTTTTTTTTTTGGCGGTGGTGCGTACTAAGTCACGGCTACTCGAACTCCAAGCAGGCAGGCAGGAAACCAAGAGGGACGCAGTTGGACACTGAGACAATCAAAGCGACCGAGGAAGGGTTTCTGCGGTCTTTTTTCGTTCGCGCGTTTGGGGTCCTCCCCCGAATCTGAATCCTCTCTTGATTCTGTCCCATTCCACCCCTCTTTACATTTTTTTGCGCGCCTCTGCTCCATCTGAGTGTGTGGTCACGCTTTTTGTTGCCTTAATTTGGTAATGCTTCACTGAGCCGAAGTGCTGTAAATCTCTATTGCATTACTCTGGTTTCTCTATTTTCTCCTTGCATGCACCCTGTATGCCTCTCTATCATCTACTACCGATGCATGCAGGAACGTGGTGGCGTCTGCTGCTGAGGAGCGGGACCTCCTGAAGAGGGAGGAGAGGGAGATCGCGCAGATGAAGGTGGGTGGGTTTTTTTGATTAAGTATCTGTCGTCCTGCCTGTGTATCTGTCGGTTGGCCCGTTACGGCTGTCAATCGGTCGGTCGATTGGTGTTGTGCAGATTAGAAAGGGGCGAAAGGAATGATGCCGCGGCTTTTGTTGTGTCAGAAAGAAACCAATCAGGAGAAAGAGAAACAGCGGGGCAGATAAACAGACAGACAGACAGAAAAGAACGACAAGGAAGAAATTGGAACAGAAATAAAGTACCGTCGGTGGCTCTGTCTGCCTTCGTCCCTTCGATGTGTTTCTTCTTTTTCGACTTCCCAGCGCTTCATTGACGTCTCCCTTTTTCTTGTTCTCTTCGAATGGATATGTGTGTCTGCATTGGCATGACTGTGTTGTTCGTTTTGTCTCTCTGTGTCTGTGCATGCAGTCCACGCTGGAGCGAATGCGACGTGAGAAGGCAGACCTGGTGTCTCGACAGAACGTCCTGCAGGAGAAGATGAGACAGGTGTGTATGTTTGTGTGTGTGTGTGTGCGTGCGTGCGTGTTGGTAGGTTAATTCTCAGAGTGATGGAGTGACCGACAAGAAAGAGACGGCAACCAGAAAGTTCACGCTGCGCCCATTGTGTGTAAACAGTGAACCCACCCTTGATCAAGTGTATTTTCGTTGTCTCGTTTCTCACTGAGTTGTTGCCTTATTTTTTTACCGCATTCTCGGCGGTTTCTCTTCCTTTTTTTCATCTTCCCGCCGGTGTCGGGGGCAGGTGGTAGGTCAGATTTTGCATTTTGCGTGGGCGTCTGTTCATTTTTCTTTGTCCCCGCTATAAATCTTACTTGCTAGGCTTCCGAACGGCCGGACAAACTGATACGTGAAAGAAGTATACGGAAAAGGTTTCAGGAGGAAACAAAACAAAAGGACAAGAAGAGAAAGGAAAGGAAGCAAAAGAGACAAAAGAAAAAGAAAAGACCCCCCCTCCCCCTCCAATTGAATTAATTGCCAGAGGGACGATCCCTCTTCTACCCGAGCGGCCGACGATGTACACAACAAGGCAAACGCCAACAACTCATTAACCAGAAAAGGACAAAAGAAGCCCTCTACCCTCCCCCCCTTCCCCCCATCCAACTAGGTACCCGCCCGTTAGTTGTCTCCACAGACTGAGCACTGCCTCGTGCGTGCGTGCCTGTGCCTGCGTGCAGGCGGACCAGGACCGCACGATGATGCTCTCCTCCCTGGAAGCCGAGAGGACAAGGCTGGGGGGACTGCAGAAACGAAAGCAGGACCTCCAGGAAGAAAAGCTGGCTCTGCATGCGGAGATGACCAGCAGATCTCAGGTCCTTCCCTTGCAGGCTGTCATTCTCTATCCCTTGTTTCGCTTCGCACTTCTCTCTTCTCCCATCTCCTTCGCTGCTTAAGCGCCTCCCTTGTATCACAGAAAGACTTCCTTCTCCTTCCTGCTTCCACGGCATGGATAGGAGAGCACTAAAGAGGCAGCGTGAACTAAATCTCTTCCCTTCCTTTTGCTTCTCTGGTCACTCAGCCCGGCCTCACGGAGGGATATCCAGTTGTTCACACAAACAAAAAAGTGCCCCCCCCTCTGCGAAAAACGCCGTTGAGCCCCCAGAAAGAAGACTGGGGGAGAAAAGATCCCCGCGTACTAGCCGCCTTCGTGTGGGAGTCCACCCACCTTTCTAGTGCTAGTGCAGTTCTTAGAAGTGTCGGCGAGGCATTTTTTCTTCGCCCTCGAAGAGGAGGAGACAGAAGAGACAAAGAAGGAAAAGACGGCCAAGACTATGGAAGACAGAAAAAAAGAAGAGAACGAAGAAGTCAAGAGAAGAAACGTGGGGGCGTGCACACACAGAAAGAGAGAAATTAATTCGCCATGTGTGTGATTGAATCGAAAAGAGACGAAAAGAACAGAGGTGGTTGTTTGCATATCCACGGAGGGCCTTCAGGCACCAAAATAAAAGAAGCGTGTAAGGTCCATAGCTGCATGATGGATCGACCAAATGTGTCTCCCTCCCGTCCTTCCTTGCTTCCTCCCTTAATTTCTGTCTGCAGCAAACGTGGATGCAGAACCGCAACCTCTCCCAGTATGCAACCCAACCCTTGGACAGGAGCACCCGTGAGGCCCTCCTCTCTGGACGCGAATTTGAGTCTGAGGGTCTGCCTCTAGAGAACAGAGACAGGGGGCCGCACTCCTGGGCAACACCCGTGATGTCAGGTCAGTCAGTCAGTCAAGGGGTCGGTTTGTTCGGTGGGGAGAAATCAGATGCAGCATACAAAAATGGACTGACAGCCACATGCGATTGGAACAAAGTCGTTAAGAAAAAGAAAAAGGAAAGCGTGGAAAGAAGCCCGTTCGAATTCAAGTTTGCCGACCGCAAGGCAGAAAGAAAGTCGGGGTGGGCGATGCGGGCAGCAGCAGTAAGAGAAGTTCTTTCCTGTTTTGAAATTGGAAGAATTCTCGTCCTTCCCCGTGCAGGTGCGGCGGCGCCATCTCGAGGCAGACTGGTGAAGGACTCGAAGGGGGTCCCTGCCTCCGCCGCCATTGGGGGGGAAGGGGCGGTGGCGTCTCCGTATGCCTCTGTTGCGGGAGGGGGTGAAGTGGGAGCGCCATACACAAGTTTCGCGTCTTCTCCGAATGTAAGGGAAAGGGGGGGGTTGAGAATCGGCTTTAGAGAGACGGGCCAGTGCTTCCTTTCAATCCTCGAATATCAGCACGGAAAACAATTCCGAAATTTTGATTGAGCTTTGGTACAGTGCGACTTTACGGGCAGGATCCTGATGAGGATAGTTGAAAACGGTTTGCCTGTTTCCCATTCCTTCATTTGTTCACTTATTGAGTCTGTCGCTGAGTGAGTCAGTGGGCCTGTGTTCTCCTTCCGCGGTCTGTGCTTTGGCATTCCTGTCTTCATGTGTATTTCAGTCTGTCATTGATCTTTCAATCTCCTCTTTCTCGTTCTCTCTCTCTCTCTGGTTTTGGATGCAGAAAGGAGGCTGGACAACTTTCGCAACTGCAGGTGAGAGGCGAGGGGGCAGATCTTACTTGCGTCGTGTGTATGGGTGTGGGTGCGTGGGATTACTTTCTGCTGGTGCTTTCTGTTTTACACACACACACACACACACACATCCATCCGTTTCAGCCTGGGGCAAATCTGATTCCAGAGGATATTGAAATGAGGAAGCAGATTGGATGCACATGAAGAATGAATACACGGTTTCATTCGAAAGTCCAGCAAGACGAGAAGAGATCGCATTACGAAATGATGCTCAGGGGTCCTGGTGTGTCGGAGTTTTTCTCTGTTTGTTTCCGTTCCGATCTTCATTCATGTTTCATTTCCCTTACATCACTTCTGAGCAAAGCAAACACAGTTAGTACTCCATGTCCCCTTCAATTTTTCGCTGCTTGCAGATCCCGAGAAGGACACGCCTGCATTCGGAGCCTTCGGACACTGATCTAGCTGTGAATGAAGCACTCTATGTCTCCTGTTTCTCTTTCTTGATATTTTTCTTTGATGAATCTTATCAGTTGTGTTTTTTATTTCCACTTCTTCTGTCAGTATGGATGCCAGCCTCTTTTCAGGAAACTCTCATGACGATTCGATCAGTCTGACATTTCCTACAGTGTAAATACGAATACAGAATAATCAAAGCCCTTCCAGAAAAAGTGGAGGGGTACGAAGGATTTCAGGGGTGGCAGAGGAGCAAAAAAGTCCATTCGTCTTGTCAGTGCCGGCACACCATTTTTGGACAACCCGTCAAGGAAAGGGTGATCGGATTGATGCTTCCTTCCTTGGAGGTTGTGCGCCAAACAATTTAATTTCTTTCGAGACAAATTTCTTTTGAGAGGAAGGACTGCATTTGCCGAAATTTCGTCTTGGCACTTGCTCTCTCTCTCTCTCTCTCTCTCTCTCTCTCTCTCGCTCTCTCTCTCTCGCTCGGTGTTTCACGGTGTTCCTTCAAAAGAGCGGCCGCGTTCTGTCGATCACTTCCCTTTTTGATCGAATCTTTGGCAAAGCCGTCGCCCTTTCCACACTTTCTGGACATTGCGTGAATGCATTCAGAAAATACATAGAGAATGAAGCTCAAGTTATCTGTATGCATCAGTAAATAAAGGAAACATAACTAGAAACACAAGATCTTATAAGATTTTAAGTGATACATTATTCTAGATATTATTTTTCTATCTTTTTAATTCCAGTTTTTTTGCCAGTTTTTTGTTTTTACCTACAAAAGCTTTTTTAATACAATTAAAATTGTATAAATTGATTAGACATTCTAAAGTCTATTTCATTATTTGTCTCATTACTTTGATCGTATTAAAACGACGTTTTTTAAAAGAAAATTTTAACCTATAAGGTTAGTGAAGAGTCACTGAAAACTAAGGTGAAGAAATATAATTTGGTTAATATTGGATCGTTTATCCTAGCGCTAGTCCTAGTAGCGTTTATTTGATTACTTCGTTTTTAAAAAGAAAATTTCAATTGGAAATGTCGGTGAAGACCTAGGTGAAGACTACACTCGGACTACTAAGATTGGGGTGAATCAATCATTTGGTTCACCTATGAGCTCTTCATGTCTTCCCACTACCTTGCCTTATCCATTAGTAGCGGCTGATCTTCATTCCGTCTATATCTGAGTGCTGCCGCTGCCCCTCCCTCAATGCTCACTCTTCGCACCTGTCCCCCTGGTGCCAGTGGTTCGTAGATCTTCTGAAACTTACAATTATAAAACTCAAATCTTTTTTTATGAGAAAATGGATTGCAATCGGTCAATACAGTGAATGCGCAGCCCAAATGGTATGCCGGGGCCCTTTTATGCATTCTGGAACAGAAACTCATTTTGAATTACAAATTTTGGATTCGATTATATATTTGATTTTTCGGTTCCACTTCATAAAAATAAATTTGTAATCGAATTCAAAATTTGTAATTCAAAATGAGTAACTGTTCCAGAACTCATAAATAGGCCTCGGCATACTATTTTAGCTCTGTATTGACCGATTGTGATTCATTTTCTCACAAAAAATTTTTTGAGTTTTGTAATTTGTAATTATAAGTTTCAAAAACTAAGAGTGGATAGATTAGGAGAGATTAGGAAGAAACTGGCCTAGGCACGACACCCGATACCGTGCGAACTAATAGCTGGTATACTGGGACGTGCTATGCATTCACGAACCCTCAAGTCAAATTTTTATAACTCAAGTGAAAAATTGTCTTTGATGCGGTATATTATACTATACTAGTATTGCGGCATTCAACTTAACCAAAACTTTAAGTTAAAGGTAAGATACTCGCCTTCGAGGTTATTCGCAAAGCATGTCAAGGCACTCACCTTTTTAACTCGATCCACCACTGATCGATCGGCTTATAGTTTATATTAATAATTTGGTTGGGGTGCGCCTGTGCGCCAGGTATACCAAAGATGGCCAGCCCCCCCCACTAGTATAGTATGCATGGTTAGTGTTGGTCTGTTTTGTGGCTTATACTGACTGACTGACATGCAGATCTGCACGCAAATGCACACGAAAGCACTAGTTTGTTTTTAATCATTTTTCATGCATATGATAAAACCTTCAATCATCTCATTTTTCATGCACATGCATATATAATATACATCCACATACGTGTATGCAATTAATTATAGACACGAGAGTGGGCGCACGCTGCGCGCCGACGTTGTTGTGGTGGGTACTCCCGTTGTTGAGTCCGGCGTCGAAAGAGGGACACATACAAAAGTTCTTCTCTTTCGAGGCGTCGTAAGCGGTGCATGTCGGGATGCCTTTTTATGCACGCTCCTCTTTTGCAATACTATATACAACATTATTACTCAGAAAGACCGGGAACCCGTCAACCATTCATTCAACAATTGCCATGCAGTGTGCAGATTGAGCTGTACATCTCAAGTAAAATAAAGTAAACTTGAGTTTAGTGAAAAGTAGAGTCTCACCTCTCTCGTAATCCCTCCAGTGGAATCCTCTAAGCCCTCCCGTATCGATCCTCTAGCCTGTCTAGAGGACTCCGCAAACTGTTATACTCCCGAATTCCTGGCCCTCTTCTACTAGAGGACCATAGCAAATACGTTGACTTAACACACTCGTCTAGACCGATACAGATGGACGGAAATAAATATCTGATCAGTCGTTTCACCAGACAGAAAGTCCATGAACCCCCACAGTCCACAGAAAGCTCCTGCTGGTGGCTTTGTGCAATACTCAGAGCACAAAAGAACCACAAAGACACATAGGGCACAGTACAGTTCCTACACATGAAGCTCTATCAATCCCTAGGTCAAGTCTCTCACTCAGACAGACGGAAACGGCCGTGCACGTCTGTCTGACTATCTGAAAATTAATTTGACCGAAATTAATTTTGAAGCCTCCGATGGCATAACCGTACCATCGGCCTAATTAAATCCAATATGAAGGCCTGGAGCATACACCACCACGGTGAGTGCCTCGGGTGTATTTCTTACGCCAAAGTGTATGCAGGCCATACCATGAAACTCACAACATGATACAACATGCACACCTCTATCACAGGCGCCCCCCACCCCGTGTGGCCGGGCCACCGCGTGCGTGCGTCGCTCCTTTCTCTGGCTCGGGGCAAAGGGACAAATGGAAAGGCCAGGACCGGAATTCACCTTCCGCGAATCCGACCAGGAACGAGACCGTCGTTTACTTTCACACACCCCCTCCCGAGCCCCCGAGGAAAGACTATGGAGCACGCAGCAGAACACACCCCCCTCTGATGAGGGGGAATCGGGAAGTATAAAAAAAGATCTTTCTTTAATCACCCGGCTCCCCAATTTTCCTTTACCTCTTTTCCTGATGCTTGAACATTGCCTGCCAGTCACTGCAACTGGCTGCTTAATGGGAGCGTCCTCCTTTTGACTAAAGGACCACTATATACAGATAGGGTAATCCGTATATACAAACAGGCAATTGCCACAGGAGGCTCCTGTGTCAAACATAGATTTAGAAGCCCTGCAACGAGAAGTAACGCTCCCCATCCAAGCATATTACAAAAATACGGTATCCCCCGAACTGCCTAAACGCTGCCCCGCCACTACGGCCGGCAGCCCAGAACGTGTGCTCCTAGGTTTGGATGCAGCCACGCCGGGACGTGCCCCACACATACCCAGCTCGAAACGTCCATACATCAGAAGATATGCAGGGAAGGGATTGCTATAGGTCCTCCCCTTTCCCCACACCCGAAACGGAGACTACTTTTCCTCCCAACCAACACAATTATACAAACATAGAAGAATTACTCATAGATTATTTATCACCTCTCTTTTCATTTCTTTTTCTCATGCTCTCATGCGTCGTCCTCTTCAGACGCCATTTATTATCCTTTAATAAGTGAGAGCACACCGGGCTCATGCGTGTGCAGGGCAAACATAGAAAGGGAAACCAGCGGACCGGGCTGGAGGGAAAAACGAAACCACTAGGAGAACGAAAGGAACAGTACAAAAGAACACAGGCCCCGAGCCCATGCCTTCCTATGCTAACAAACGTATGGGACACACAGCCCATCTGCCTTCAGATGGAGCCCCGCCTTACACGTAGAAAACCGATGAGATCTAGCATGCAAGAGCCCTCCGCTACCTGTAAATTGAATGTTTCCTTCTCCGGACGGACCCTGTTCTGAACGTACGAAAGAAATAAAAGAAAGAAAGGCAAACAAAACATAAGTATTCCTCATGCAAACCATAATGCAGTTCATTTGAAACCAAGAGCTTTTGATAGCCCTGGCAGGCCCTGATACCTTGGCAAGGAGACCTAATCTTACAGAACAGGCCTGTTAAAAGCAAAATCCTTACCACCTTCTCCCCCAATACTTCTTTTCCTTCTTTCACGTACTTGTACACACGGTATGTGTGGATGGCCTCCGTGACCATCCACAAAGGGAAGGAAAAATGTTTTGCTTGCCTTACCTACCCTACTCTAGTTCAGGCGGCCATGTGTTAGGGCGTCGGCATCGCAAGCCCCCCTAATACCAACCGGCAGCTCAAGGAAAACACGACTGCAAAAGGTCTCTGCCTTCATAGACAGGACGGGAAGGTCTTCCATCTTAGCTCCTTTCCATCTATGAAAATGAATTTAAAAAGGAAAACCCAAAGACGCCCACACCCGGATCAAAGCGCCCACCGTCCATGCACGCCCCTATGATGTGACGAGCTGCTCTAGGCCATGCGGAAATCTAAACAAAGAAGAGAGAAAGAGAGTAAACAAACATATACAAATGAACTGCCCTCTTAGGATGGTGCCCCTGCAGCATCCTCTACCCCTTTATGCATGACTTGTGGAAACAAACAAAACCATAGGAGAGCCACCACGCACTCTTCGGACCTTCTGGGGAAAGGATTTCATGAATACAAACCAACAAAACCAAATACACCCGGACTTACACTCATCTCTAACCTGACCTCCCACAGTGGAGGACAGACTTCAGACAAGATGAGATGCTGGCAGAGGAAAGAAACGCTCATAACACACTTGAGCTCTCATTCTCACCCAAATGCCCCCTGCACTTAGATCGGGTCTCTCTTCTCACAGTATTTCTACATCCGAACAGGAAAGTTTATTCATGAACGTAGAACGCCCTTGTGATCCTACTCAAGCGCTGTAAGAAGAGAGAGAAGAGACAAAGAGACAAAAAGTTTCGGTGTGCGTACAGCGGTCTTTCCCCCTGCCTAAGCTGCCATCTGCCAGACATGATTCTCCCCGTGAGCACCCTCCCCCCTTTCTATCTACATTCTCCTGTGGATTCACTCGGGGGTGATGCAAATCCCTGACAGGGAGGGAGACGAAAGTACAGATCAAAGCGCCGGTCAGATAGCATGCAAACTCTATCACCGCAAAGGATTACAGACAGGTAGCCAGTTCAAAAACGCACACAAACACGACTCAAAAGCACGGTTAGTCCTCCTCATGCCCCGAATGTTCATTCACGCCCCTCATGCTAGCTGACAGCGTTCTTTCAGGCTGCCTAACTGGTCTGGCCAGGCCGGTACTGCTCAAAACGAAGGAAGGAAAACGCACAGGGATCGGACTGTTTGAGTGTATCGGGCATTCACCTTCGCCACGAAAATAGCCCGTCTGTTTCCTGCGCATAAAAATTTCTTATGCAGACGGGCACCGGACATGGAGTGCAGGACTATGGATACGCGTAGACAGGGTAATGCCTCCTCATGAATGTCGAATCCACCCGCCTATACGCCCCATATATATGATCTTAAACGGTCCACGATCGTCCATTCTACCCGAACTGCCCCAAAAATAGATACTCGGTATATATGAAATTTGAGCCCGCTTTGTATATGACCTCATGCATTGCCCGAGCAGTGGATGCTTTGCCCATGACACAGATGCACATATGCCATCTACGCTAGAGCGGTGAAGAGAAAACATACAAACATGAACAAAAACAGGACGAGACAGAACAAGACAACTACCATACATGCATGAACATGGAGGGTTACGGAATGGTGCAGTGGGAGAGGACCCGTTCCTCTGACTTTGAAAAATTCTTGCTTTCCTGTCTAACTCTTCTTGCTCTCCTACCTGGCTGAGCCTACGCCCACCCAGCAGGAGACCGCTTATCTCCTGCCCCTCTTTCTTATCACCTCCCTATCTAGTCGCCTATCTGGGAGGATAGATTAATGAGAGAGGGAAACGGATAAAAGGGACGAACAGTACCTCTGGCCTATCTAACTCCTTTCATGCCCGTACCCAAACCCCAGTCGTCCCCACCCTGACCGAAAAACAAAACCCTCTACACACCTATCTGCAAAAGGACGACAGAAGAGAAAGAGAAGACAACAGAAACAGGATATAAAAGAAAGAAAGAAAAGGCCCCGCACCCTTCCCCTCCAGAAGTTCCACACCACCGGATTCACGCCATTTCCCCACCGGGGAGGGCATACTTAGTCATCACGTTCGCTACGTTCCTTGCCCGTACAATCCACTGGAGATCTGCCCTGATGACACGCATCTCCTGAATGCACCACTCCAAAACGCCCTGCATGGTCGCATCGGTCTAGGCCTTGCCAGATTGGAACTGGTCGTAGAGGGGGCCTGAGTCCATGTAGACGATCACACGGACCTTCTTGAGGCCCCACATTGCCTTCACAAGAGTAACGATGCCATAGAGTTTCTTGAGAAGAAACTCAAAGGCGAGCACCTCCCCGGTGGTGGAAGACCCGACCTTCCTTCCCGCTCTCTTAGTAGCCCATGCAATCCAGTTCTCCAGAAAGGACCAAAGGTCCCTTCGCAGCTCAATCGAGTGCAGAATCCTGACAACATACCCCAACCGTGCAGCGTAGGTCGCGAACTTGAACGCTGCATCAAAGTACGCGTGTCCAACGGGCATGAGCCCCACGCTCATGAAGACCCGCTTGTTAGGGTGCCCTTTTAGCATCTCAACGATGTGCACAACCGTCTTGAAGACACGTCTGGAGGGCTTCGAAATCGACTGCGCTACCGCGTGGCCCCACACCGCATGGAGCGGATTCATCCTCACCCCCCACTGCAGAGTCCCGACCCTAGCACAGGTCGGTTTCTCGTACTGGTTGTCGACCTCCTCCTCGGTGGAGGGCTCAGCACTCTTGCCGTCCAAACCCTTCCAGGGCTTGTTTGGACGCTTTTTCTTCAAAATCTCCCAGACTGAGAGGAGCGGTGTCCATGTTCTCGAGGTACGACACCTGGGAGAAGTGTATCTCCTCCGTGGAGACCCTGGAGATGTCCACTCCAGAGAACTTCCTCTCGGATCCCTCCCCAATCACACACATGGACCCAAAGCCCAACCTCTTGTTGGGGGTCCCCTGAAGGACTTTATGTTCCTTCAGAGGGGCTTCAGTCAGCAAATCGTCTATCTAATTCATGACGATAGCTTAGATTTTCCCTCCTTCAGGGGGAGCCTTAACTGCGATGGCCGTGTCTACCCGCTTGAACCCCAACTCCTTACATATACCCTCCAACTTGTGATCGAAAAGCTGGGCCGCAGAGGGCAACCCGTAGAGGCCCATCTCCACCAAATACGTGCCTCTAGGCTTGTACTTGGCTGTCATCCTCTTCAGCTCCTCGTACTTATCGTCAGGGATGTCCTTGAAGGGGTTTTCCTTAGGAACTCGAGGCAGTAGAGAGGGCAGTGTCGCGCCGACCTGTTTGGTGTTATGGTCCTTGGAAGTTAAGAAAGCAGCGGTAACATCCGCTGCTTCCATCTCCATACCTGTGGATATAATAAAAAAATAAACAGTGTTAATTCCCGCGACGGAAGGAGTTCCGATGTAGGTGTCAATGAGCCGGCCGTCAAGGAAACCCTTGGTGAAAAACCTCGCCTTAGGCTTCCGGCCCCTATCATCCGTCTCTTTCCATGTGCAGCACCACCCCATGCCGACCACTGCCTGAACCTCGTTCCTTTTGACTCTCCTCCCAATCGTCCGATTTCCCATAATGTTCACCAGCCACTCCTTCAAAGCAGTAAGCTTGTGAGACCCCGAGTGACTGTCGATCTCCTCTTTGGTTGTGGGGAGCTGGGTAGAGCCCTTCTTGAAGTGGCTCATCTCGTCCTCGTACACGGCTGCACCCGTGAACAGGAACCCTGTCCGAGGATTCCTGGAGGAAAGGCAAGACAAGTGAGGAAGACCGTACCACCTAGCATACCACCTATTCCTGGTGGGGCTCCTGGGCATCCTATCCCATCTGGGATTCCCCTCTTCTCTCTCCTAAGCTATCGCCCCAGCGAAGGATGGAATGTCTCTTTCCTCCCGGAAGTCATCGTTCCAATTCCTTCCCGTCACCTCGGGCACTCTCCTAGCTCGCTTCTCCCTCAAAACCTCCATCATACAGAGGGTGTTGAACCGCTGCCACTGCGGGCCCTGCAAAACCTCTTCAGTCTTATTCATCTCCCTAACTTCCTCTTTTGGCGGGTTCTGCCTCATGGTGGGTCCTTCTCCTGCCCTGGGAAGTTTCCGACCTCCCAGGACACCCCACTCTTCATCCGAGGGCCCCTTGGAGCTGCTATCGCTCCTGCAGCCCAGCTAGCTTGCCTCGAACGTCGACAAGCTTGCTGCCGAGGCATACCCATCCCCGTCCATAAACATAACCAGAGATGGAGGCTCACCATCCGTCTCCACATTCTCCGCAATAGGGCCCAGTGGCTGAATTCCCTCAACCTCATTCCCTTCATTAGCTGTCCCCTCGGCAGTAGGAGGACCCCCAAGATCCTCCGCTCGCTCTTCTCCGCTTAAGTTCAGAGGAACAGCAGGTTGAGACTCAGCAGCCTCGGAGAACACACGTGAGTCTCCCTCAACAGGAGGCACAGCAGGAACGGCAGAAGAGGAAGGCACAGCAGAGGAAGACAACGATGCTGAGGGATCTGCAGACACCGCATCTGCAAAAACCTTTGCACCCCCTACCCTTTCTTCCTCCGGCAGTCTCCATACTCCAACTTTTTGGAGCGAGACGGGGTCATCTATCATGCGCACAGCCTCGACAGGGACTCTCCCTCCCCGGATGTCGAACACGTGCTTGATTGACGACCGCTTCACTCTCCCGTCCCTCATTTCCTTAACTTTAAAAGCGAGGGGGTCCCTTACCAACAGATTGAGTGCGAGGTCTGCCTATCCATAGCTCCTACGCACCTTTGAATGGAGGGCTACAAGCTTTCTCCGGTTATCTCTTTAGACAACTGCCCCCTTCACGGGGTGGGCCTCCATCGGCTGACCTAGCGGCTGACGGTCGTACGAGGAGAACTCTAGCGCAGCTGGACCCAAAACTCTCCTCTGGCGGATAGGAGTTCCTTGAGTAGACCGGGACCTATCTGCGCCCTCCGGGTGCGCAGAAGGGTTAATCGGCCTGTCTTCTAGCTCCGACTCATCCCTTCGCCGGGCCCCCCTCTCGGTAGAAGACTCTGCCCCTCTTTCATCGTCTCCGTCATCCCCGGAGACATTCCTTCTCCCAGACAATCTCCGCAATCGTCTGTGAACAGATAGACAGAGGCGGGCTGCTGGGCCCTCTCCCCCACGGAGAGGCCCTGATGTAGAGCTTGAACAGATCTGGGAGGCAAGTCTCCCCCGCCATCCCTACCATGCTCATCATCAGTTCCCCCACCCCAGTCTCCTCCAGAATAACCCCCTGAAGGCTAGCCCTGAAGGTGGGTTGTATGGAGAATTGTCCAAGGGAAGGCCTCCGTGGCTTTTACCTCCATCAGGAGGATCTCCCCCGTTATCCCCATCGTCTTTGTTAGACCTGCTCAATCTACCCTACAGCAGAGACTCAGAGGCGAAGGTGTCTTCCTCTGTCTCCTCATTCTCTGCACACAACATCTGAGACTCTAGACTGAGAGCAAGGGGACCCTTCCCCTCCCCTTCTCTCTCTACCTGTCTTACCCACCGACATATCCAAGAACGCCTCCCAGGCTTGGTCTTCGTGGCCGACCTCGTTCTTGTCGACTCTATCCCTGGGGTCCTTAGGAGGGATGACCTCCACCGTGGGGTCTTCTCTCTCAAACACGATGGGGCACGAGTGATCGTCATGGTGCTTTGACCTGTAGAATATACATCTGACCTAGTAGCACTTCTTACAGATGAAGCACTACGCCTTCTCATCATCATTGCTCTCTGTCTCCCGGAACACGTCCCGAAAGTGTTCTATCATTCGATCTCCTCCTTCCGTGTACGCCCGGATGCTTGCAGCGACTAGATCCGGGTCGTAGCTACACAGAAGCACATAGGACTGGAAATCGATCTGCTTGTACCCGTAGTACCTTTCAGGAAAGCCGACAGCCATGGACAGCCCGACTGTCCAGAACTTCCCCTCCAAAAGGGTCCAGTAGGCATACTCGGCTCCCGGGGGATCAATTTGGGACAGCCCGTCTGTCTCCCTCAACTCTTTGTCGGCCTGGATCCACTCCTGCTTAGGCCTGTCTATGTACTTGACCGCCTTGTGTATATAGTATCGCCCCCTACACTTGCCCCGAGCTGCAGCGGGAGCAGTGGAGACTCGAAGACTTATCGAAGTGGTCCACCCTTCTAGGATCTCGATCCGACGGGGTCGAGGAGGTGAGTGGAGGTAGACGCCCTGGTTCTGTAACATGATCTTCTTGAGGCTGGCAACCTCAAGGTCGAAACCCATGTCTCCAAAGAACACCCCACATGCTTTTTAGATCTCCTCCTGCGTCCTTGTTGCACTCCCACTTCTCTATGAGTCCCCTCTGACTCCCGTTCTCAGTCTGGGAGCCAGATAGTTCTTGAGGGTGTCAAGGACCTCTCTCTGAGTGATCTCCCCCAAGTCTGGGTAGAACATGAGCGAGAACCGACGAGTCCAAGCATCATACACCCCCCGGTGGTACATCATGAGCGCAAGCCTCTCTACCTACCACTGGTACCCAAGGGGCTCCCCGTCAGCCCCGAGGAGACAGTTCCCCAGCTTGTTGAAAAAGACTGGGCCTGGATCCTTGACCTTTCTTCGCCGTAAAGGAGCTCTTATATGCTTACACACGGTACCAAGCATACGCTGCACCCCAGGACCCGAAGGATCCAGAATCGTTCCCCACAGCAAAGAGCCAAACGGGACAAAGAAATCTGGTAGAGGCGACTCCCTAGAGTTGACGGATACTCGGCTGGACACAGCAGGAGACGGAGAGCTGGGACGTCGGGCTCCCACCGCTGCCGCTTGTCGCATCAAGGCCTCTGCCTAAGCACGAGAGGAGGCAGAAAGCTGTGCAGGAACAGTGGGAGGGAGGGAGGGAGGCTCTGCAGGGGGCTTTGCAGGAACAATGGGAGGGAGGGAGGGAGGCACAGCAGAGGGGAGGGCAGAAGAAGACGACGACGAAGACGACACCTGCGTCTCCGTGCTTGAAATCTCCAGATGGCCCTCTCTAAGGTGCGTCAGTCGAGGGGCTTCCCGTAGGCCCACGTCGACGCCTTCCCCCTCATTAGCCAGCTGGAACGAAAATTTTTTTGCCGGCCACTGTGTTTCTCTCTGTATCCCCCTATATCGTCCCACAGGAGACGTTCCTGGAAAGACGAGAGGGAATCTCCTATGCCTGAGATCACTTCTCCCTGCCCGCCTGCGGTAGCGGGCCCCTATTCGGAAACCCCTCTCCTGCCGAACAGAAGTCCTCCATAGTCGAGGGTCCTCCTGTTCTCCACCCGCCGGAGCCAGGAGGATGGTTCCTTCCTGATCGAACCGAAGGCCTCCCCAGAGACGGATGCTGTCCGGAAGCGTCTGCAGATATTCAAAGTGAACCTGCAGCACAGTAAAACGTTCCCCTTGAACGTTTTTCTTCTTATACCTGTGTAGCATAGCAACAACGTCGTGTGTGAGCAGAGCTATAAACTGCATAATGACTCCGCGCAGCTCCGTTCCCAAAGAGGGCATGGACACCACCGTAGTATCCCCCACCCTCATCCACCCTCTATCCTGGAGGCGCTCTACGAAATGTCAGGGTGAAAGGGATGCCTTCCACCATTGAATTTCTGTGGAATGCACAAGAATACCCCCAACGTTCCTCCATTGCCACAATGTGAATCACTGCAAGGAGAAAACGGTGGTTAGGGTCCGACATGAGGAGGGCCACTCCTTCCCAATTGCTGCAAATGTAGCGCTCAACCAGAGCCTGCAGACCCTTACCTACATACGGTGGTCCCTAACAGTACTCGATGGGGTGCATTCTGGGAGACCCGTCCCTCTGGAGCCACGACTGAAAAGAGGCACCCACTCCCGCCTTCTCTCCATCTATACACACCAGGTGCAGACGCCCTAGCCAGCGAGCAAAGTAATGTGCGCAATCGATGAGGGAAGCCTCATCTTTCTCCTTTGCTGGGTGTGCTAGAGAGAACTCGGCTCCTGGCTTGTAAAGAACCACCATCATTCCGAAGCCTTCAATCTCCACCTTCGCAAGAAGGTCCTTAAAGAACCAGATATTGACGATCCAGACCGTTCCCTTGATCGGCCTCCAGTCGGCAAACATCTTTTCACTCCTTTTGTGAATCCTCGGAGTGATTGCGTTCTTCAGTTGACAGAAGGGGCATGCAGAAATCTACCTTCTACAGTCCTCATCGATCTCAATGCCCTCCGCCAAGAGAGTCTCCTTGAGATCATCGAAGTTTTGATACCCGTAGCGTGCATAGAGCGCCATCACCTCGCGGTTCTGGTCGACCCGCACGACTGAGAAGGCAGTTAGGTGCGTCCGTTCGTACCCGTAGTCCCATGGTTTGAAGTGGGCACCGCCCCCATTGTCAAACTTTCTCACTGAGAGAAAGGAACCTTGCTGGCAGTAGTCTGTGTCCGCCAGCTCAGCAGTAGTCCATCCACCTATGACCTAATACATGATCGGGTAGGCAGCTACCGGGACCTCAATGCCGTCGGGTGTGGCTCTGAAGTCCTTCTTGGCCGACCTCTTCTTCTCCTCCTCAGGAAGAGGGTGTTTGAGAATCTTTTCGTAAGGATCCACCTGCTGCTTCAACTGCTGCACCTTATTCCGCCGGTCTTAGACCTCTTACAGTGACTAAAACCGGTACCCGCAGGACTCGCCTTGGGGACCCTCCCCAAGGAGGTGTTCAAAGGACTCATTCGGGACGGCCTTGCGGTGCGGGTTGCGATCGTACACTACCTAAAGGAGGTGGTTGAGGCCGTACCCGTTTGGCCTGTCCCTCCAGGGCTTGTGGATGATACACTGCTAGGCCTCTGAAGCCCTCACCTTGAAGGAGGTGTCCATGACCTCAACGCCTACCTACGGAATTCCCTGTTGCACCCCCTCCTGATATATGAGGTCCATAGACAGCCTCACCCCGTGTGAGATCTGCCTCTCTTCCTTTGTCTTCTCGGCCTACGCGTGGTATGCGGGAAGGATATCCTTCATTGCTGAACGAGGGACAAAAAGACCTGCACCAGGAATATTGCGAATCAGCACGTTAGGGAGGTTTGGCTGATCGACCATGTTGAGGAGACAGGGGACGACAATGTTCTTGGGAGCGCCGGAGGGGTCGTGAGTCCCGAACCGGATGCCAAGAACTGTAGGACAGGAGAACACCGCTTTATCCCCCAGTCCCCACGACTGGAGGGGCATTTCCAAACGCACCTTCCATTCGATGAAATCTTGTCCCATGACAAGATGCTCATAGTGCTGGTGCCTCGTCTTTCTGGGCAACCCCCCGTCTGGAGGCCCATCTCCCTCCTCCCCAATACCCCCCAAAAACAAGCCCGTCTAGTCTAGGATATCTGGCCCCCTAAAGGTACGGATAAGACCCCTCACCTTTCTCTAAGAGATGAAGTTCCCGAACGTATAGGAGTCAATATAGACTTTGATGACTCTGCACTCAATGAGCTTAGGGTTCAGGGATCTCAAATTTCCCAAAATCTTGTAGACCTCGAACTTCTCTGGAAACTCAGCCTACGGTATGACACTCTACGGACGATCTCTAACTACATGTATAGTTCCAGGGGACCTGCAACTTTTTTGATGAAAAAATAAAACTTTGACCCAATTTACAAACTTTAAAAAGCAAAAAAACCCTAAAGAACCACTAATTAGACTATAGGTCTAAGGTTCAAGTAAGTTCTAAGTGGTTATAGTTGGTTCTAAGGTCGGTGTCACTTCTGGTTCTGGTCATTAGTTCATGAACCAAAAGAACAGAGACAAGATTCTGAACTATTAAAACTGTTCTGAACCAGAAGAAACCCAATCAAAACCGTGAGAACCGGGCTTGAACCATCCAAACCAAGCTCTCAACTGATGATTTAGCTCTCCATAATCGATTAGACTCATGTATGATGGTCAATCAGAGTCATGCATGACCAGACAAATGATATAAATGATCTCAGTCAGTCTCAGATGGTTAAATGAAGCAGAATGAATCGAACCAGTCCCCGCGCGAACGCAAAAACAATGGCCAGACAGATGGAATGAGGCAGGGGCTTAGCTCAGGGCAATAGGGATCCATCTTTTGTTAATGATCGATGCAACAAAAGGGCATATATGCGATGAGGCCGGGGGCCGTTGTGATTGAAGATGGTCTGAAAGTTGAGACTGAAGAGCTTGCACATCTTGAGACAGCCTTTCAAGAGTTAGAAGAGCAGTTTGACGACAGCTAAATATATAGAAAGTGCACAGAAAGTTGGTTTTTGTCGGTTCCAGCCAGTTCAAGTGAGTTTTGTTTTGAGTTCCTGAACCACCCTTCTAGACATTTTGGAACTTTACCTGGCACCTAGCAGTTTTCTTGCCAGAACTGAAAAAATTTACAAGCTAGTGAGTCTATTTATGTTGCAATGTGGTTCTTTTTGGCTCAGAACCACAAAAAACATACTTTTTGAGTGTAGGTTTTTGTTTAAAACCCTAGGGGGGGGAGGTTATAATTAATTTTTATTTTTTTAATTTTTTTAATTATTAGTGTTATACCCTAGAACCCAGCCCGACATCGGGTCCTGCTTAGGTTGTTCATCAGCTCCATCTTGTATTGGGTGACCGTATAGACAGCAAACTTCACACCAGAGGGCACCGCACCCATGGTGGTCTCGTCCTCCAGTCCCCATATACGAGAGATGAGCTCAAGGAGATGAGGGTCGTGCTCCTCCATCATATTTTTGATACGCTTGACTCCTTCCTTGGTGAACTCAGACTGGAAGGCTTGTATAACCATTATGCAAGTCTTTAAGCCTACTGGGAAGATAGCTCACCCTATTCATTCTAAGCCTGTCTGTTCAGGCTCATCGGATAAGAGTGTTTACCAGGCTCCACGGACTCCTTCTCTCCATACATCGACCTTTATGTACGACCCAACAGGATCTCATGCAGAGAGGCGCTCCATAGCCCCCTCGTGCCATACAGGGAAAGTTGTTGTATCATAGTCGGGTGAGTACTTGGCTCTTGGCTTGTAGCACAAAGGGAGACCAAGCTGGTCAGCAAAACGGACCTTACCAAGAGATTTCTCTCCGTGAGGGTTCGTCTCTTCATCCTTAGACGCGTGGATAGTCAGGTTAAACGAGTCTTCCTTCCTATGTGAGATGCCACCCGTCACTATAATAACATCATCATCGTCTTGACCCCTATAAACAACCTTCTGCGAGGACACAGGAGGGATACTACCCCCCCGCTACACCTGTCCGGAGTCTGAGTTCTTCTTCTCAAAGTTTTCATTATTGAACCTGCCGGGAGAAAGGGTATACCCCCCACGGCCACGACCCCCACCACCTCCTCTCCCCCCTGCACCGCCCCTATGACCAGGATAGGGAGAACTTCAACGGTCTCTGGAGCCTCCTCCACGGCCTCCTCCTCCCGGAGGACCTCTAGGACGGCCCCCAGAGCCGCCCCTGTCCTGTCCGGTCTTGTCCATCTGCTTTATCATCCATCGCTTCTTCGCGTTCTCGTCAGGGCAGTTGTTGGGAGCATGGCCCATCGTTTTGCACGCTGGGCAGCCGTCTTTCTTCCGAATTCAAGGACAGGCCCCATGGCCTCCCCACTCTGCATGCCCGTCCAGATGGTTGCATCTCAGACACTGCCCCATGCATGCGGTACCCGTGGGAAAAGCTCTTCCTGCTGGAATGGTCCCAACACGCCTTGTCCCACAAGGACCCAAACTCTCCATCCCACTGACC
Organism: Chromera velia; assembly: GCA_018398765.1. Classification (NCBI taxonomy): domain Eukaryota; family Chromeraceae; genus Chromera; species Chromera velia. Next base: position 6,284 of record JAHBMJ010005883.1, on the reverse strand, counting down.
AGACTTGATCGAAGTTTCTTCAGGACTCGCCATTGTCCCGATGAACGCGTCCGAGCCGGTCCCGTCCCGGTGCCGAACACCATAGCGATCGAGAACGGGGTTCCTGTTGGGGCCCCTGGGGTTGACAACGGCCTGAGTGGGAGAACGGTCCTTTCCTTCTTCCCGCTTGTCATTGTATCAACTGGAGGGAGCAGAGGAATTGGACATAGAAGAGTGCCCCCGATTGGAGCTCCCCCCACCATCCCCCTTACTGGAACCCCCTGCTTACCGCCTCTAAAGCCGCGATCGGAGCTGCCCCTGCCCTTCCTGCCAGAGTCAGGGGGTTTCCCTCCCTTTGCCTTGGAAGGGGACTTCTTCTACGGGACTCCTCTAGGCCCCGCAAACGCCATAAAAGGAACCTTTGGAATGATGCCCCCCCACGAGGCACCCCCCGAGTCCTTGATACCGAGGGTTGCCGCCTTCTGTTCCCACTCTCTCCTCAAGTCCTCGACGAGAGCTCCTTTGACTAGGCCCCGGTCCCAAGCATCCCCAAGAGACATATTAAAGGTCTCCACCTGGGTAGCGATGGCGTGGAGCTCCTTCGTGATCTCCACTTCGCTCGTGAGGTCCACCGGGGTCTGCCTCTCCTACCACCTCATTATGAGGTCGTTTGGCAGGTGTGCCGTCAGGAGCCCGAGCCTGTACTTCATGTATTCCAAGCTCATGGACGATGTTCTCCTTAACCAGGTGGTTCAGGAAACGTTTGTGATATGCTAGCAGCTCCGTATAAGTCCCAAACTTACAGGGCTGACAGGCAATCCTCTCGTATTCCAGAACGAGAGCAGAGATTGAGTACTGGATCGTCTTGAAAAAGTGTGCGAAGATCATCGCCACGACCTTATCGCGCATCTCCACAAAGGTCCTCGGGACCGATGTCAAGATCTCCTCCAGCGTGTAGGCGATGAGAGGCTCCTCAGGGTCACACTTCGGCCTCCTCCGAGTCCCACTTGACTCCCTTACTCCCAGGAAGGAGAAGATATCAGGAGCTCCCGAAGCTCCGACATCACCAGTACCTACCCCCCCACCTACAGACACCGTTGCAGGGTCAGGGGAAGACACTCCAGGATACACCCCCCTACCCGTTTGGGGGGTCATCTGAAAAACCGAAGGCAGGCGGCCTTCAGCAGGCTGAGTACCTCCAGGGACACCCTTGGCCTGAGGAGGAGGAGAGAGCGCGTCTATCTCCTGGCGGAGTCTCTCAGCCTGCTCGTTGAGAGCAAACACGTCTGATGCCACCTGGTTGATGTGACCTTGCAGGGTCGCTACCTGCGTGTCCCTGTTGGCCTTCCCAGCGTCGAAGACCTCTTTTTTCTCGGCTCAGGCTGCCAGCTCTTTTGCATACTCCTCCTTCCCTTTGGACCCCTCAGAAAAATTGTTCCCTGGGTATGCTGCTCATCATGTCATTCTCCTCCTTCTGAATATCCAGAATTGGGACCTTGTCAGAGCTTTAGTCGGCGTTGAGACCTAATATCCTAGCCACAAGGTCTTTGTACTGCTTCCTTTTCTTCTCCAGCAGGGCGGGATCACGTTGCACACCGACCATCTACACCCTCCCATCGAAACTGCTGCTGCTGCTGCTACTGCTACTACTGGCCCCGTTCAGCAGAGGCCGGACACTGCTCACTAGACGCGGGGACGGCCACTTGATGGGAGGTGTCTAGTTTTGCTCCCGTCTCCTCCTCCGTCTTCACCTTTGCCTCTGTTGGAGCATTCCCATGGAGCTCCCCACCTGATGACAACACAACAGGGCGGGACAGGGAAAGGGAGGAGGGTTCTTTTAGAGTCTACAGGCAGAGGATCTGCTAGTTTAGGGCCTTTAACTGGGGACCAGTGATTCTTTCCTTCTCTTGGCATAAGAGAAGCTCCCTGATGGCTATGATCCTCGCTTTACCTATTCTCAGGACGTCGGTCCACTGCAGATACCTCTTCATCCACTCCACGTCGGGCGGAGAAACACAGTCCACAATGTGTCTCTGGAAAATTCGGAGCTGCTCAGAGACTTCCGAGCTGAGGTGGGACACCCGTTCCACTACCTTCTCCAGTACTTCCACCTCGGTCCTTGCGACATAATGCTTGACATTAACCCCCATCTTGTTTCTGTTGGTGAGGGTGAGCCCGCCGCACCACTCGTCCGAGTCACCGAAAATGGCAACAGCATCTGCATATGCATATTGCCGTATCCACTCGATGATGTCTGCATCGTTCGTGAGGCCGAAGACGCCCGTGGTCTTCGCCTTCATACCTTTGATCGCAACGCACCCGTGGGGAGCATCCTTCTTAGGACCCATGGTATATCACCTGCAGTGAGGAATCGGGAAAACAGTAAGGGGAATGTTGTTGGAATAACAACGGGTCCCTCCGGAGACTCCTTCAGCCAGTAAAAAGTAGAGTCTCATCTCTCTTGTGATTCCTCCAGTAGAATCCTCTAAGCCCTCCCGTGTCGATCTTCTAGCCTGTCTAGAGGACTCCCCAAACTGCTAATAGCACTCCCGAATTCCTGGCCCTCTTCTACTAGAGGACCACAGCGAATACGTTGACCTAATGTATTTGGGTAGACCGATATAGATGGACAGAAATAAATATTTGATCAGTCTTTTCACCAGACAGAAAGTCTATGAACCCCTACAGTCCACAGAAAGCTCCTGCTGGTGGCCTTATGCAATACTCAGAGCACAAGAGAACCACAGAGACACATAAGGCACAGTATAGTTCCTACACACGAAGCTCTGTCAATCCCTAGGTCAAGTTTCTCACTCAGACAGATGGAAACGGTCATGCACGTCTGTCTGACTGTCTAAAAATTAATTCGACCAGAATTAATTTTGAAGCCTCCGATGGCATAACCGTACCATCGGCCTAATTAAATCCAATATGAAGGCCTGGAGCATACACCACCACGGTGAGTGCCTCGGGTATATTTCTTACACCAAAGTGTATGCAGGCTATACCATAAAACTGACAACATGCACACCTCTGTCATAGGTGCCCCGCCACCCCGTGTGGCCGGGCTGCCACGTGTGTGCATCGCTCTTTTCTCTGGCTTGGGGCAAAGGGATGAATAGAAAGGCCGGGACCGGAATTCACCCTCCACGAATCCGACCAGGAATGGGATCGTCGTTTACTTTCACAAGTTTAGAAGGAAAATGATGTTCAAAAAGCTTTAGAGTAATTGTGGGGGCCGACTTATATACAGAGAAATTTTTATGTGTCCCTTCTAGTTGGGCCCGAATGGCAACTATGTGTGCACAAATCACTACTTGGTTATAAGCTATAGTAAGATTTGGACATGATTTGGTCCCAAAATGCAAATTTCTGCACAGGTGGTGCCTACGCAGTCATCTCAGATGCGAGTATATGGTAGAGTAAGATATACAAGCCCCTGCCCTTGAATATTGGACGCACGTTTTGAGACCTCTCTGTGGTCAACTTTGCCATGGCACACCACCCACCCGCCTCTCATTGTCCATATATGTAATTTGTAAAATACATTTATTTTTGCGTTTTTTCACGCACACCGCGCGCGTGACAAAACCCTTTATAGGGCAAAAACAATAGGCATCCACCTTAGAGCGACCATTTTTTAAAATTAAAAAAATGAAAAAAAGAAAATAAAATGAATTCTAATACAGTAAGTGATAATACAAAGCCAAGCTAAATCGTGCGTCCAATATTCAAGGGCAGGAGCTTTATGAATCTTAAACTTTGAAAGTATATTTTAGATTGAAATCAGACAGAGGAAGCTAAAACAATACTATAGAGTGACTTAGGGTTGCAGTATGTATCATTTCAGAGATTATCTTAAAAAGCGATGGATTTCAAAAAAATGTTTTCAAACTTGGCCTTTTACGGCTTAAATCTCAGAACCATCGATTCACTCTTTTATTTGTATGAAAAAAAAAGCGAAAAAAAAATAAAACCGTGGTGTGTTTAGAGAGAAGGATAGAAGATAAAAGAAATAAAAAAGGGAGAAAGGCTGACTCATGTGAGTCTCTAAGTTAAAAGAAAAAAGAAACTGGTATCACCTCTTTTGTTTATAATGGTGTAAAGAAAAGCTTTCACAAAAAAAGAACAAAGAGAGACACAAAGAAAAAACAGCAGAGGCGTATGATGTTTAACTGAGTTAGTGTCATAATAGTCCATTTAGGTTACTATGTGGCTGCATTCATCTGTGATAGAAGTTTAAAGAAAAAAAGAAATCATTTTGAGAAAATTCATTTTTAAGGCAAAACGGGCACAATGTGAATCTTAAACTTTGAAAGTATATTTTAGATTGAAATCAGACAGAGGAGGCTAAAACAATACTATAGGGTGACTTAGGGTTGCAGTATGTATCATTTCAAAGATTATCTTAAAAAGCGATGAATTTTTAAAAAATGTCTTAAAACTTAGCCTTTTACGGCTTAAATCTCAGAACCATCGATTCACTCTTTTATTTATATAAAAAAAAGAGCGAAAAAAAATAAGGCCGTGGTGTGTTTAGAGAGAAGGATAAAAGATAAAAGAAATGACTCGTGTGAGTCTCTAAGTTAAAAGAAAAAAGAAACTGGTATCACCTCTTTTGTTTATAATGGTATAAAGAAAAGCTTTCACAAAAAAAGAACAAAGAGAGACATAAAGAAAAAACAGCATGCAGAGGCGTGTGATGCTTAACTGAGTTAGTGTCATAATAGTCCATTTAGGTTACTATGTGGCTGCATTCATCTGTGATAGAAGTTTAAAGAAAAAAAGAAATCATTTTGAGAAAATTTGTTTTTAAGGCAAAACGGGCACAATGTGAATCTTAAACTTTGAAAGTATATTTTAAATTAAAATCAGATAGAGGAGGCTAAAACAATACTATAGGGTGACTTAGGGTTGCAGTATGTATCATTTCAGAGATTATTTTAAAAAGCGATGGATTTTAAAAAAATGTCTTAAAACTTGGCCTTTTACGGCTTAAATCTCAGAACCATCGATTCACTCTTTTATTTATATGGAAAAAAGAGCAAAAAAAAATTAAAACCGTGGTGTGTTTAGAGAGAAGGATAGAAGATAAAAGAAATAAAAAAGGGAGAAAGGATGACTCGTGTGAGTCTCTAAGACTCTAAGTTAAAAGAAAAAAGAAACTGGTATCACCTCTTTTGTTTATGATAGTGTAAAGAAAAGCTTTCACAAAAAAAGAACAAAGAGAGACACAAAGAAAAAACAGCAGAGGCGTATGATGCTTAACTAAGTTAGTGGTATAATAGTTCATTTAGGTTACTATGTGGCTGCATTCATCTGTGATAGAAGTTTAAAGAAAAAAAGAAATCATTTTGAGAAAATTTATTTTTAAGGCAAAACGGGCACAATGTGAATCTTAAATTTTAAAAGTATATTTTAGATTAAAATCAGACAGAGGAGGCTAAAACAATACTATAGGGTGACTTAGGGTTGCAGTATGTATCATTTCAGAGATTATCTTAAAAAGCGATGGATTTCAAAAAAATGTCTTAAAAGTTGGCCTTTTACGGCTTAAATCTCAAAACCATCGATTCACTCTTTTATTTGTATGAAAAAAAAGCGAAAAAAAATAAAAAAACCGTGGTATGTTTTTGAGAGAAGGATAAAAGATAAAAGAAATGAAAAAGGGAGAAAGGCTGACTCATGTGAGTCTCTAAGACTCTAAGTTAAAAGAAAAAAGACACTGGTATCACCTCTTTTGTTTATGATGGTGTAAAGAAAAGCTTTCACAAAAAAAGAACAAAGAGAGACACAAAGAAAAAACAGCAGAGGCATGTGATGCTTAACTAAGTTAGTGGTGTAATAGTCCATTTAGGTTACTATGTGGCTACATTCATCTGTGATAGAAGTTTAAAGAAAAAAAGAAATCATTTTGAGAAAATTTATTTTTAAGGCAAAACGGGCACAATGTGAATCTTAAACTTTGAAAGTATATTTTAGATTGAAATCAGACAGAGGAGGCTAAAACAATACTATAGGGTGACTTAGGGTTGCAGTATATATCATTTCAGAGATTATCTTAAAAAGCGATGGATTTTAAAAAAATGTCTTAAAAGTTGGCCTTTTACGGCTTAAATCTCAGAACCATCGATTCACTCTTTTATTTGTATAAAAAAAAGAGCGAAAAAAAATAAAACCGTGATGTGTTTAGAAAGAAGGATAGAAGATAAAAGAAATGAAAAAGGGAGAAAGGCTGACTCGTGTGAGTCTCTAAGACTCTAAGTTAAAAGAAAAAAGAAACTGGTATCACCTCTTTTGTTTAT
>JAHBMJ010005882.1:55000-63205 GCA_018398765.1 Chromera velia | reverse complement strand
TTGTTTCAGTTGCGTGTTTGTGTAATGGTCTCGCTTCGTTTCCCCCCTCCCCTGGAGAGGTCTCGCTTCGTTTCCCCGCTCCCCTGGAGGGGGCGAATTCGTCGCCTGGCCGCTTTTTGTTGTGTGTTCTGTGTTCGTTCTTTCTTTCGTTTGGTTGTTTTCAGTTGCGTGTTTGTGTAATGGTCTCGCTTCGTTTCCCCCCTCCCCTGGAGAGGGCGAGTTCGTCGCCTGGCCGCTTTTTGTTGTGTGTTCTGTGTTCATTCTTTCGTTTGGTTGTTTTCAGTTGCTTGTTTGTGTAATGGTCTCGCTTCGTTTCCCCCGTGGGTCTTTTTGTTTCTTGGATTGGCTCCGAAAGACGAAGTGTGGAACGCCTAACTCATGTGACTCAGATGCCCTGACTTATGACGAGACCAAGCAGTAAAAGAACGAAAGAACGCTAAAGAATCGGTTTCCTTTACTCCAGGTTGCTTCCATCCTCGAGACCTCGTGTATGTTTGTGTGTTTCTGGTTTGTGCGATGAATGCATGCATGCAGAAATTACATCTGCCTGTTTATCTTCACGGGCTGCATGGGACTTCTTGTCGGGGTCACCTCTTCTTATTACACCCAGGCCTCTGTCCTCCTCGCATTCATTGCGACGGCAGGGATCACGATAGGAATGACGATGCTGGCCTTCTTCACAAAGGTGCGTGAGAGAGATTTGGTATGGGGGACGGCGGGGGGGGAGTGTTGAGGGAAGAGATTAGGGGCTTGTACGGAGAACGGCGAAGGGCAGAGTGCAGACCTCGCGAGAGTCATAGCGGTAGCGTAGACGTTCAAGAAGGACAGGTGCACCACCGGCCGGCACATTGAGGGAAGCCCATTGCAGTCCCGGCAGGTTCGGGGAGAGGATGGATGTCTAGCTCTTCTTCTCCTATCGCCCTAGATTCTCCTGTTCCAAGTATCGCAAGTGTGTGAAGCGACGCTTGTCAAAACGAGTGAAGAGGGCAATGGAAGAATGAATACGGCCCTCCCGGCAGGAAGCAGGATGCTGAGAGAAGGCAGATGGTGGAAAAAAATCAGGGTTTTTTTTGTCTGCATAGAAGGAAGCAAAGAAACGGTCGATTTGCTTGAAGGACCTCCCGTGAACTCATGCATGATCGAATGTCTGCAGATTGACTTCACAAAATACGGGGCCTACCTGGCAGCTGCACTGCTGGGTCTGATGGTCATGGGACTGATCCTGATGTGAGTTGACTTCTTTATCTTGTCTGTCTGTATCGCACTGTCTGTCTCGCGTGCACGCGCGCTCTTGCTTCTTTTATTTTTTTCTCACTCAGCCCCTCTCTCTTTCCCGTCTTCTCTTCATTCCTCGCTCGTCTTTCCAACACTGGCGTCGAGGTACTGCTGCCAGTCACAATGCTTCTTGTGGATGAAAACACCTTTTTGGATGTGTCAGCGTTTCATTTGATATCCACGTTTTTTTGGATTCCGATTTTCGTGCAAGTAAATTGTTTCTCACTCACGTTCATGCAGGATCACAAGTTGGTTCACCGCGTTCAAGAACCTCCAATTCGCTTACAAGGTACGTCGTCCTCCGGCATGCAGACAGACAGAGAGTCGTTGTTCAAGGCAGGCTTCCGAAGTAAGACTAAGATAGTCGAGAGTTCTTCGGGAGCTGATTTTTTTTTGCTTCTCGCTTCACACAAATGGATCCTCGAGCATCCACAAGATGACGACGTCAGTGCTGCGGAAAGGAGAATTTAGGGTGGAAGGAAGCATTGAGGGTGCGCGGTAGTTGACCAAATTGGCTGCATGGCTCGTTTGCCTTTCATGTTGCCTGTCTCGTTGACGGTTGCGTGTGCAACCAGACACACGCGTGCATGCATATATTTTTGGAGTGCTTCTGAAGCGCCCACTTTATTCGTTGCCTCTGCGCAGTTTCTTTCTTTTTGTTTTTCTTTTTTCCTTCTTTGCTTCCCTCTCGCTTTCGTTCCTGGTTTCTTGTTTTAGTTTTTCTTTTGCTTCCTCCTTTCTCTCCTCTGTCTTCGTCCTTTCCCTCTCTCTCTTAGGCCTGCTCTGCTCTCGCCGCCGCTTTTAATTAATCTGTTCTCGGTGTGTATGTATCCGGTTGCAGATCTACGCAGCTCTTGGGGCGATCCTCTTGTGAGTTCTTCCTTTTTGTCTTTCTTTCCCTTTCTGTTTCGTTTTGCTTCCTTTGCTGCATGTTCCCTTGTTTGCTCACTTTGGTTTTATCAAATCTCTCCGTCCCTTCCATCTCGGGCCTCCCCTTCCTTTCTTTCTTCCTTTTTTTCTGTATTTATGAAGCGCCTGTCTCGTCTGTCTGTCCACGGGTTTTTGTATCTCTCTCACACCTGTTCCTTTCTGCGTGAGAGAGGGAGGGGCCTGTGCGTGAGAGAGGGAGGGGCCTGTGCCCCCACCCCTCCCTCCCTCCTCATGGTGACCTCTGATGTCTGTCTTGTCCCTCGACGCATTCGTTATCTTTCCTCTTCTTTTCTCACCGGGGGGGGCTGTCTGTCTATCTGTCTGTCTGTCTGTCTGTCTGTCTGTCTACTGATTTGTGATTGGCTGGGGGAGACTTACGGATAGACAGCTAGAGAGGCGGTTAACGGTGTCGGAGGAGTCTGAAATGGACAAACTTAACTGCTTCACTCTCTGATTCAGCAGTTGATTGATTGATTGATTGATTGGTTGATTGATTGATTGATTGAGTTTTTGATTGTTTGAAATTCACATCGTTACTGCGTGCAGCTCTTTCTACATCGTCTACGACACTCAATTAATTGTTGGAGGGAAACACCATCAGCATCAGTTTTCGGTCGACGACTACGTCAGTCGCTTTTCTTCTTCATTTTGTCTTTTTTCTCTTGTGAGTGATTGATTCGAGGGAAGAAGAGGCTTTCCTTCGTCTGCCTACCTACACCTCTCAGTGAGTGGATCTGAGGAGCTCTCTCTGATTGCATTTCGTTTCGTTTTTTTCAATGCCCGCGCGTGTGGATTCATTAATTCTTTTGATCGCATGGTCCTCTTTGTCTTCATGCGTTCGCTTCTTGCTTTCTTTCAACAGAAATAGATTTTCGCACGAGTGCGTGTGCATTTGTGTGTGTTTCCACGTGTTTGTTTTCGGACTCGGTTGCTTACACATGTTTGCAGGTGTTTGCGGCTCTCAACATCTATCTGGACATCATCAATGTGAGTCGCTTCTGCACTTTTCCCCCGTTGTTTCGCGCTCTCTTTCTCGGATTGTCAATCTGTCTCCGTCCTTTATCCCTTTATTCGTCATACCTCCTTTTTTCCTTTTTTCGGTTTTTCTGCAGCTTTTCCTGTACCTTCTGGAATTGTTTGGCGAGAGGAGAGACTAGGAGCCGTGTTGGTGTCAAAGGCGTACCTGGAGTTTTTGAAAGGCATGTTGGTTGACTGAATTGAGAAGTGGCACGACAGAAATAGATGGAGCAAAACAAGGACCAAAGTAAAGCGACTGGACAGAACGCAACTTTGATTTTGTTTGTCTGCATCGATCCGGATTTGCAAAAGAAGTGCATGTACGTGGTGTTTCTGTGTGCGTTTTGCGTGTGTGGGGGTGTGGTGGCGGTGTCTGTCCCTTGACAGAGGCCGTTGCTCTGCCTGGCGTGTTTCTGTTGTGTGTGTGTTTGCTTGTGTGATGCTCTCTCTCGGTTTGGGGCGTCTTTTGTCTTCCTGTTTGTCTGGTATATGTGTTGTTGTGAAGTATTGGTTGTTTTGGGAAATGTGGCGTTTTCGCCCTCGCCCCCTTTGTGGAAAAATATCTTATCATTCTTTTCTTTTTTCCCTCTCTGCTTGAATGCAGTTGTTCATCTACCTTCTCCGTCTCTTTGGCGAGAGGAGGTGAGGAGGGGTGAGATGAGAGACTGCGAAGGCGATCGGGGACAAATAATCAGCACAGCCATGAGGAGTCGTGAGACTTTGAGAGACAAGACGTGCATGAAGAAGGAAAGACGGGGGAGGCATCTACCTTGGCAGGTTCTTAATAATTAGCGATGGAAGAGGGGAAAACACAGTCGAATTCGGGAAGCAAAGGGGAAAGGGGCGTTGCCATGCAGGCAAGCAAGCGAGCTCAATCACAGTCTTGTCTTCTTTCTGCATGCGGGGCTCAACAAACGATGTACCTACCGACTTTGTCGCAGAGAGAGACAGAGACAGAGATGGACGCAGACGAGGAATAATTGCATGACGTGAGAGAAATAGCTAGATCGCAGAAAGAGGGCAACTCGTTGCAATCGCCTCGATTACCTCTTCTTACTGCTCCACCAGTCTTTTATTCGTTCATGTTCCTCCGTGGGTGAATGAGTGAACGTGTGGTGCCATTGGTACGCATGTATGCATGTGTATTTGAGAACGGCCGGTTGCGCATGGGGCGTACCCTTTGACGGGGGTCCTCCGGCGCTCGCTCTTGTCAGATAGAGATGCATGCCTATGTACAGCTTCACACGCTTGTATCGTCTGGTATGGGGAAGTGCCGACGGATCAACCACAGCTGCACCGTGGTAGATAGAAGAAAAGAAAGTGGCAGCAGATGGCCGTTCATCCAAGCGTTCATGCGGCGAATGCTAAGGCAAATGAAAAGTCACTCGCGCTGGCAAACTGTGTTATAGAACTTATATCGTCCTTATGGTTTACTTAAAAATTGATGTAAATTAAAACTAGAATTAAAACTAGGGTAAAATCTTTCAAAACTGGTTAGGGGCCATGTAAAAAATTATTTGAGTGTCAATGGTACGCAAACGGGCCCTAAGGGGGGGAGAGGGTCTTTGCGTGCGAATCAAGCAAAAATGACTGTTCTTCTCCACTATTAAAACATATTTTTAAGTTAAAAAAACTGGCTTTTCAATTTTTTTTAGGGGGTTGCGTACCGCTATGGTGGAAGGTAGGGGGGGGGGGGCTTGCGTGCCACTGACACTCAAATAAATTTTTACATGGCCCTTATAAAAACATGAGATTTTTACAAAAAGTTTTTAGTTTGACGAATGATACTGTTTGCACTAGGTTTTAGCCTTACCCTGCAGGTAGCTGGGATTTTACGGAATTTTAGCCTAGGATTTTATGGGATTTTAGCCAGGATTTTAGCGGATTATACGGGATTTTGCCCAGGATTCTGCCAGACTATTATTTTCCAGGATTTTAGCCCTGTTTAAATATAATCTAGCAGAATCCTGGGCAAAATCCCATATAATCCGCTAAAATCTTAGCTAAAATCCCGTAAAATCCGCTAAAATCCTGGGTTAAAATTCCGTAAAATCCCAGCTACCTGCAGGGCATACGCTAAAAATTTTATATCAGTAGTGAAATTATCAACGATACCCCCTATTTTTGGAATATTAAATTCTGATACGATACCGATACGATACCGATACGATACGATAGCTATTCCTACTTATAATTTAATTAAGTAACATATACACTGTCAATCCACATATACAAAATTACTATAAATTAGATCATATAGTAGTCTATAGCAAACTTGTATGTGTATAAGGTTAAAGCCGGTGAACCATATAGGCTCAGGCCAACCGGGGGGCATTGACTTAAAGTTTGTTCCTAGCGTCTGGCCTATACGTCTTTCATCTCTTCCTTCTGTCCTGATTACTGCTCTTGCTACTAGCTCTCTCTCTCATGCGACCTCATACTTGACGCTCCTCCATCTGAATGCCTTCTTCGGCGTTTGCTAAGTACTTCCTACCCCTCAGTCATAACCAGTGCATATTTCCTGTATAGATTCGATACTATAAGACTTCATATAATTGTTCTGCTCAGCATCTACTTAGGAATCTACTACTGGGGGAAAATAAGGGGGGGAAAGTTAATTTCAGTTTTTAATTTTGATCTAAATTTTGATTTACCTTGCAAGTTTGGAATTTATAGACTTTTTTTTGTTTTTGGGTAGGAAAATATATAGAGAAATATATGGGGAAGTTTACACAATCACAAAAAAAGTGAAGGAAAACAAAAGCCTAGGCTAATACTCCGCTAGATTCCTAGTTGAAGTTTCATAAAATTAATTTGGTAAAATCTCAGCTAAAGTCCCCTAAAATCCGTGTGGCTAGAATTTGTATATCCTGCCAAGCAGAATCTGCCTAGAGAGCCCGCCCGCACGCGCGTCGCGCACATGGCACGTGATGTGTACGCAATGTGCGCAAACTCCAAATTTCCACCGAATTTACCGGGGCTGTCCATGAAAGTCCTGCTCTGCAGGATATGCAGATTCTGCACTCATTTCGTGTGTTATCGGGGTTTGCAACTTCACAGAATCTGAAAATCTGCCGGGCAAGTCTTACCAGAATCTTGAATTTCATTATTGATATATTTAATAAGAGGATGCATGTGGCAGGTCGTGCTTAATTTATTTGCTTGCATGCTGCGTACAAGTCGCGATGAGAAGAACACATGTACCTCTTCGGCCGTGTTATAGCCTAAGCATTATCTCTAAGGCATATCCGTTTTACATTTCATCATACTAGCACCCTAGTTTGCTTCTTTCCCCTCTATTGCCTCCCTCTCTGGATAGGGGTATGACACTGTGTGCTTTCGTTTCTCACACCTGCAACACCCACATTTGCTTCTTACCTGTCTGTGACCTCCCTCCAGTCAATCGATGCGGAGTCTTTTTTCTACTGTTTTTCTTTACCATGAAAGTGCCTCTTTCCGCAATACCGAAAGGAAAGAAGCAGTAGACAGACAGAATTTCGATCAGCGAAGGCTCTTTTACGATGGATAAGCAGGTCTAGGCAGCGGCGTTAGAGAGCATCAATTTTTTTCACGCACTGTCAGGTCAAAAAGAGACGAGAAAAATTGAAATAGCTATGGTTGTCACTAACCTAAAGATCAAGTGGGTCTTCTGAACTTTCTTGTGTCTTTGACTGTTCGATACAGGATAACCCTACATGACCCTGCCTGCTGTTGCCACGCCTTTTTGTAGGTCTGAGGAGGACAAGAAAGACGGAGATGAATATGGATAGAAACGGTGGGTAACCCTCTCCCGGTTCCCTCCAGCCGTTACCGTACAGACCCCCCACTCTCTCTCCAGCCCTTACCGTGCAGTCTATCCGATTCAACCCCCCCACTACGCTTGTTTTAGGCCTAGTTTTAGGCAATCTGATTGGACCCTAGGTTTCTTTAGGCATAAAGCAATCAAGAGAGCATTCAGGCAATGATACGTAACCCCCCTGTCTTCCACTACATATGTGTGCAGTGATGCGATGGGCCAACTGAAAGATGAGACCAGTACGGTGACCTCCGCAGAGACTAAGGGGGAAGCCCTCATCAAACTCCATTACCAGATGATCGACTCCACCGCCGTTATGCCCCCCCATTACGTTCGCTTATTTTTCCCTTACAAGGTCATAATGGAAATAAATATCATTCAATTTGACATAGAGTCTGACTTCGAAAGCCTCAGGGTCAAACTGCGGGAGGGGAATGTCACCCTAAAGACCCAGCCTGAGGTGCAGGCAACTCTCGCTGTCGGAGGTAAGACTTACTTCAGGAATGTATCCATTGAACCATCCCTGAAGAAAGAAGCGGTGAGGACAGAAATGTCGGGATGGCCGATTATTGCGAAGGCCAAGGAGAAGAAGGCATAATTCAAAAACCAGTTCTAAATCACTGCTTCAGAGTTTCTTTCCTCTTCTGTCTCTCACCCTCTTTCTTTGAGATTTGGAGAAGACAATGGAGAGAGAGAGGGAGAGAGAGGGAAAAAGAGAGAGAGAGAGAGAGAGAGAGAGAGAGAGAAAGAAAGAAAGAAAGAGAGAGAGAGACAGAGAGAGAGAGGGATAAAAGAGAAGGCAGAGAAGAATTTTAAAGTGGTGAGAAAGGGTTAGAAGGAAAGACTCTGAGGGTATTGCTGTGTGTGAAGCTGACGGTTGTAATGAGTTGTTTCTTTCTGAGAGACTCTGAGGCCTCCGCATGCATTGTTATGACCAGAATATCCGCAAAGTAGCTTGCGGAACCTCCCTCACTGCGTGAAGAAAGACAAAAAGAGAGATAGAGAATCAATCAATTTACTCCTTCCTTTCTTTCTTTCTTTTCTTCCTCCAGAGCCCTTCCAGTCTTCTTTCTTTTTTCTTTGAAAGGTCTCTGCAGAGGGCTTGGTCACCTTAGCTAAGTTTGCATGATCAAAGTTAATATTGGGGTACACTAATACGGTATTAAACTTCAATTTAAACGTCGGTC
>JAHBMJ010005882.1:40000-50000 GCA_018398765.1 Chromera velia | reverse complement strand
AGAACTGTGACCACCACAGTTTCTTCGGCACTTGAGAGAATCCCTTGCCTTGATTGCAGACCGCCCAACGTAAAGTATTCCCTCCTCACCCCAACGCCACCCCGACTTGCCTGTTCGATCCTCCTGAGCACGTCGAGGAACTCTCGCCAGAAGTGCATCGCCGTGTGGGGGTCCATCACGCATCTGTTGAAGAACCCGATCACGCTCCTGCGGTACTCGGTGTGGGGGGTCTGATGATGGTGGTCTGACGTGTGTGTCTGACGACACACCACCAGACGCCAAAGAGGACCCCAGAGGGTGTCTGGGTGCGCCTGTTCGGCTCTCAAGGCGTCCTCCCACTTTGTCGCGTTGTTCTCAATCACAATGGCCTCAGGCGCCCCCCTGTGTTTCACATAGGCCTGCACTGCCTGCCCGTCGTGGGGCCTCCTGATGACTTTGATGTGCACATTCAGGGCCTCGTGACATGACATCAGCAGGGAGGCTGCCCGTCTCACAGCACCCAGAGAGATGGAGAGGTTAGACTGGAGGACCGCCACCTGGACCAGCATCTGGAAGAGAAAGAAAGGGGCGGAAGGACAGAGTGAGAGAGAGAGGGATGACTTGAGGCCCCATTGCAGGAAGATCTAGACCCCCAAAAGTGCAAGCGCGCACTCCAAGAGAAAGCGAGACAGGTCAGGAAAGGCACAAGGGTCGAGGAACGCCCGACGGGATTCGCAGAGACGGATAGAGATGCAGACTGGATGAAGGAACGAATGCGAAGGGAGTGGCGTGATGCAGAGACCGACAGACAACAGAAGAAGTTGAGAAAGTAGGCATGCGATCATGAAAGCCGGGATGGCACGCAGGTCGGCGCGTATAGAGAGCTACAAACTAAAATACCGGCCAGAAAGAAGCGACAAGAAAAGCAACAGAAAACGAGACGGCAAAGGAGAACAAACGAGTGCAACAAGGAATGGGTCAGGTCACCAGTGGCTTGTCCACTTACTTGGTCTCTCCCATGCAGAATATCTCTCTCGATGCTGTCCAGTTCTCTGATGACGGTAAAATTAGCGTCTTCATTTGCTTCGACGGCATCGAGGTCCAGTTCGTTGGACCGGTCAATCAGAGACGAGTCGCAGCATTTCAGGCAGAAATCAAACATTGTGACGGCTTGTTGAACAAAACTTGGAATATAATACACTCAGCAGAGCGGTGCTACGTGGCTCGCGCTGGAGAGACTGACGGGTAGTGCGCTGGATGGCTGTTCTCACGTATCACAACCCCTTGACAAATTTCACTCAAACAAAAGAGCTACAGTGAGGAGGGCTTCCAGTCGTACTACTTGCTTGCAGTCACGCTTGCTGGAAACAGGATTCCCCACACAGCTTCCCAAGAGCCTGCACTAGAGGGATGTGAAAGGTACCTCAATATCACATCGAAACTCTGTAACTTTGACATCTCACCGAAACAATTCGAAACAACAATCGAAGAGCAGTCTGATGTCAAATTTAATTCAGGGGATGGTCCGGATTGGTCCGGTCATGCAGGCGCTATGCGCATGTCCCTTGAGCGCGCAATAGTGGCCGGACCCCGCGCGCCGGACCAGCCCGGGGCCCCGCTCACGACTAAACAGTGTACGTGCCAAGACGAGACGAGACGAGTCTACAGCTCAACGAGGTGACAGCGAGCAGCCACATACTAACTAGTACTAACAAAGAATCTAACAAAGACTAGCAGGCACAAGCTAATAACAGGTCTAACATACTTTAACAATATCTGTTGAGCTACGTTGAACATTGCGTTTTCTAGCATTTTAGATATACAATTCCTTATTTTTTTTCTTACAGCATACGTTCAAGTTAAAACTGATATTCAAAAGTGTTTTCCTACATGTTCCTTTAAATTACTAGACTAAATTCCTGTAAATGACTTAAAACTTACTTAAAAAAAAAAATATTTGCAACTTAAAGCTGCAAGTACTTAGAAGGTAATAGAAGATAACTTCAATACTATAAATGACAATAAATCTAAATAAATCAAGTGTGCATTAATATTTGGGTTAATGTGCATAGATGCTTACATATGGTAACAGTACGTTGCTAGCTCACAGGTTAAAGATCCCGCAGTAATTAGCACTAGTCACTCAGAAGAAGTAACAACACAAAAGATCAATGAAATGTACTGACATACTGACAGGAGAAAGAGAGATGAAGTAGGAACTCACAGCTAGTCTAGCTTCTTGTACAGCTTCTACAAAAACTCAAACAGTCTTTTTGATACCTGCGCTGGCTTTGTCTGCACACAAAAGTTGAAGAGCCAGGAAGAGAGAAGCAGCCAGACAGATGAGTGACTGAGTAAGCGTGTCAAGCGCGGATGCGCAACACCCCGAACTTTCCTTTGCGACTTCTGCCCGTTGCTTTTTTAACCAGTCCATCCGCGCCCCACGTCAACCCCTCTGGACTCTGAATCTTCCGGCGTCGAAGCAGTTGTACAATGGAAGTTTTGCAGGGTATTCACATGTCGTTTCTCCTTGCCAGTTGTTCTCTCCTGGGAGGAGGGGCTTTTTTTGCACGAATTCATGGCCTGCTCCTCAAACCCTTTGTTATTTTTCTCTGCAGTCTAATTTACTTTCCCCCCCCAGTTCACAACCCCCCAAACCCGAAAGCGTGCACAAGCAGGGAAACGAATGTGTTAGAGCAAGTCAGACTGCACTGCAGTCGATTGCTTTTTATCACGTAACGGATTGTCATGAAAAAACAAAAGAAGTCAAAGAAGGACCTGCCGAGCATAAGCAACGAAGTGACCGACAAGTCGACAAGACAGGCCAGTGAGTCTGGTTCCTACCCACTGAATTCTGCCCCCCTTTACTTTGCCTAGGTGGTTTCTTGCAGACACTGAATGAATACGTAACTGGAGGGAAGCGTCTCTCTCTCCATTCACACTCTTGTGTCGAGGGACGGTGAGAGAAAGCACCAAGAGAAAGGCGTGTTGGCAGACAGATCGAAAATTTGTCGTACGCACGCACTCCTAAGTCTCACTGTTCTGTCATGGAGGAAAAGAAAGAACAGCGAGGGAACGTCAACTCAACGGGACAGGAAATAGCGGTGGCGGTGGGGGGGTTCTTGTGCTTTCCCCTCCCAACCAAGGAAGGAAAAGAACAAGGAATTGCTCTCTCTCTCTCTCTCTCTCTCTCTGTGTGTGTGTGTGTGTGTGTGTGGGCGCGCGCGCGCATGGAAACGAATTAAGCAAAACAGTCGAATGCACTCACGGGTACTCGAGAAGAAGACCAAAGGAAGGGGACTAATTGAGATACTTGACAACGACAAAGAAAGAAAGAAAGAAAGAAAAGATCGACGGGAGACAAACTTCATCTTCCCTCCCCTCCCTTGACCAATTTCTTCCAGTGTGGGTCTGTCCGAACGACGAGAAAGGATTGTGGAGAGACGAAAGACAGAAAAAAAAACATTCGCCTGCCCACTCCACCCCCCCCAGAGTCCTCTCCTCTCTCCCTGTCTGTCTCACGCCTTGGAAGCGCTCTGCTGAGTGGTCCCGATCCAGTCGCTGATTGTCTTCTTGAGGTCTCTGTCGAGTCGGAGGTCTTCAGGGTGGAGGGGCCGATCCGTCAGAGGACAAACGGACCCGCAGGTCTCCAACCAACGCTCGATGGTGGCCCTCTCGAATACAGACCCGTACGGCGACACGACCTGCATGAAAAGAGAAATAAATAATGATTCGATCGACCATCTCAGTATGTGTACTTGTGGACGGGTGGAGAGAGGAGGGCAAAGGAAGAAGAGGGTCAAGAGAATCACAAGAGACAAGCCAGCCTCCGGATAATGCACAAGCCTTGAAACCATGACGCACCCCTAGAGAGAAAACGGCGTATCTGGAAGGAACGAAAGACGGCACCGGAGCAGTGCACAAATTGAGGGACTGAATGAAGAATCCAAAAAAACAAAATGCAGCTTCGTCCTTCCTGTGATGTGTTCGTTCTCACTGAGCAATCCTTTCCCACTCAAACAAGTCAGTCGATTTGTCTTCTGTCAAGTAGACCTTCTTTCTACAATGCCTTTGCAGGTCGTCAAAAACACAATATTGGTTTTTGCCTCCCCCCTTTACCCTACCCGTCTCCCCAACCCACTCACTCACTCACAGGATCTGTCATCAGTTTCCCATCCAACGAGCACCTGTACTCCTCAGGCGCGTCCACCACCGAGCGGTACACTGAAGAAGCGGAAGCCTTCCTCTCCTTCCCTCCGGAGTCACCACCTTCAGAAGCCTGACCCCCCCCGAAGAGCACAGACGCAGGGACACCCTTCTTGGAGGGAGTCAGACTCGGGAGTCCCGCCAGAGAGGACAGAGCACACGCCCGTGCAGGAGGAGGAGCGGCGGCGCTCTGTTCCTTCAGTTCGTCTGCCACTGTGCGGACTTCGGCCTGCGCCTTCTTGGACCCCCCTGCTGTGGCGGCGCTGCTGCCTGGGGCCTCTTTTTCGTCATCGTCTGCGGGAGCAGGGTTGGTGAACGCGGAGAGCTCCTGCAGGCAAGGGAAGAGGGGGGGGATGAACGGAGGGTGTGTACGAAAAAGAAAGAGAAGACGACCTTCTTTATCACAAATGCCCCACATGCACAGCTCATCCATGCAGACGCGGAATGCCATTCGATACTCAAGTTTACCACTCCACAAGTTGGCTCCTTTCCTTTGAAATGCACTGTCTTCTTTCATTTTCTGTTAGGCTAAGACTACAGGAAAAGAAGGAAAGCTCCCCTTTAGAAGGAAACAAACATCTTTCGGAGTGCGAAAAGGTCCAAAGAGGAGGACAATGAAAGGGGCAGCATCTCCCACCCTGCTTCTTATTCCTCTCGTACATCCTCCCAAATTCCCACTTTGGCTGTCAGTCTGCCTGTCTCGGCCTCCACTTCTTCCTTCCTTACTTGCTTATTTACTTACTTGTTTACTGACTTGTTTCTTTCTTCTCTCTTGCTTGTTCCTTACTCAGTCCTTCCTTCCTGTCTGGGTCGTACCTTCATTTGGGAAAGGATGAGTCGGCGTTGGAGCTCAGGGAGCGGTTTCAGATCGGCGAGCACCAGCTTCTTGTTCGTCAGAGGACATGTCTGCATGGATGATCATTCATTCATACAGTGCACTCACTCACTCACTCTCTTGCGTTGTATCGCACACATAAAAGAAAAAAGAAGGAACACGGGCACATTAAGTGGCCAATTGCCAGAAGTCGGTGTACAAAAAGACAGAGATTTGTTTCCTATGGTTGTCCATCATATGGACACAAAACAAGACACAGGGAAGCATAAGAATTATAGAGCACGACTGCTCTCATGATGAAACAAGCGAGAGAGACCTGAGGCCAACAAAAGAGAATGCGAATTCATTCGTACACCCACGCACTAGCTCACTTGCTGACCTGTTTCTGACGTAGCCAGGTTTCGATTTGCGTTTTTTCAAACACATGTCCGTCGGGAGACTGGACAGGCTCCCGAATCTGCGCCCCGCTCATCGCACAGACAGGCAGAGCGCTGGAGGCATCGCCTGAGGAGGATGCCGAGGAATCTCCTGCGGCTGCTGCTGTGGCTGTAGCTGCTGCTCCAGCCGAAGCTGCAGAAGAGGAAGAGGAAGACCCCACTCCTCCCCCGGCTGCTCCAGATGTCGCCGTCTTTCCTTCCTTTTCTGCCAGCGTCTCGTCATCTGTCTCTGCGTCTGCATCTGCCGTGTCTTCCTCAGCAGACAGCCAGACGTCCTCGTCCTCTTCATCTCTTCCTCTGCCATCTGCCTCGCCTTTCATCTCTCTTTCCACCCCCTCCACTCCCCCCCCATTTCCAGAAGCAGGACCGCTCCAAACATCAGGAACGTCGAAGGGATTCCGAGGAGGGGCTTTCAGCGAAGCGCCGTCAGCCCCTGCCTCTGCCTTCCTCTGCTTCAACAGACGCGCCTCCTCCTTCCTGCGCCGTCTCCTCTGCTGCTTCATCAATCGGCTGTGGGCAGCCCCACTCCCAGACCCCACAAATGAGGCTCTATCCTGCACACACACACACACACACACACACAGAGAGAGAGAGAGAGAGAGAGAGAGTTTGAACGGGTCGCAAAACTGTCAGAATTGTCGGCGGGCCCTCTCTGATTGTGGGCTCTTCAAGCAAGCAGTCCAAGCAAGAACGAAAGAAAATGGAATGATACGCAAGCATTGTTTGAAAGAAACACCGACCTTCTCTCCTCCGAGCAGAGGCATCAGGGCATTGACCGAGGCCTCACAAGCCAGAGAGACGGGAAGAGCTTGCTCCACTGCACGCCCAGTCGCTGTCAGTCTCTTGATCACACGCGCGCGCTCCGTTTCAGACAGCTGCACGCATGCAGGCATGCATTTACGCATATGCTTATTCTTCTTATGAGCGGATCAATCACATAAAAGGAAAGGCAAAGTTGCGTGCAAGTCAAAACGAGGACAATCATTGAACCGTCCAGCCAATGTCTGTCACCCAACACAAAAATGAGAGAGGCATGCAGAGAAGAAGGAAGGAAAGGGGAAGCCTCTCCCTCTATCCCTATAAGGGTCCCCAATGCGCTGCCTCCCTCTCTTCTCCCCCTTCCTTCACTGACTGAATCAAACAAGCAAGCAAGCAAGCAAACTGACCGCCGTCCAGATGTTCATCACCTTGCTCGTCAGTTCCTTTGCCGTTCCCTGCCCGTCCTTGTTTCCCGCGTTGGAGTACTCCACGTTCAACAACAGACGGCCAATCAGAGACAGTGTCTGGGGGTGACCTGCCAGAGAGGGCACGTCCAGGACTCGGGAGATCACCCCGGACTTCAACAGGTGCCCCCTGAGGACCTTCAAGTTGTACGTTGCAACCTGCAGGCAGACAGCCATCGGTCACTCAGGCAGGCAGAGGAAGGTGAAGAGTCGAATCAGACCCCAGTCAGAAATGAAACAACAATATTCCTGCGCGTGTGGCAGAGCGAAGAAAAGGATCGGGTAAGGAAGGGAAGGAAGAATGATGCGGGTCCGCTTCAATGCTTCTTGTCCGGCGACATTCTCTGGTTCCCTCTCTCTCTCTCTCTCTCTCTCTCTCTCTCTCTCTCGTCCTGCTTGGATGACTGAGGGAGGGGAGTAGAAGAAGGAAAGGCAATCGTCGGCTGACCACCAGTGTCTGCAGAGCAGAGCGGAAGTTTTGGCTCTCAATCGCCCACGAAATCTCATGTGCAACGGCCTCGGAGTAAACGTCAGCAGGCGTACCCTGTGCGCTCTTGGCCCCAGTCGCGAGGTCTCTGCGAAGAGAAAAGAAAGAGAAAGACACGCAGAGATTACGTCGTCGCAATGGAAGGGACAAAACAAATCGGGGACAAACCAAACAGAAAAAATAACGTCCTCCCAACGTGGGAAGGATGTCAGCCGAAAAACGAGTCTCTGCAGTTGAGGTCCTTCGGAGCGTTGATTTGGGCTGAAGTCCATCAGTCAATTTCTCGAAAACCATTTCACTTATTGTTCGTTCTCCAAAGGCAATCGACTCCCTCTTTCGACCATGTGATGCTTCCTGCATGGTGTCTACAAGAAAAGAAGTACTCTCGCTTCCTTCCTCCCCCCATTCCCTGCCCGACCGACCCACCTGAGGGCAGGCAGGAGATTGTCGATGTACGGCACCACAATGTCCGGGATGATGGGCGTGTGGCACGCCAGGTGCTGTCTCAGTTTCTTTTGGCACTCTGTGCAGTAGAGGAGGCAGTTGTGGAGCGTGGAGAGGAAACAACGCACGATCAGGTCCGTTCTCGCGTGACTGCAGGAGCACAGCAGCAGAACCAGGGCGAGTTCGTTGACGCATTAAATTCATTCGACCAGAAAGGGGTGCGATGAGCTCGGGGATCGGGAGGGAGAAGCACGCACGGAAGAGAAGAGAAGACGGAGAGAGAAAAAGCGGGGGTAGAAGGTCAGCAGGGGAGACGAAAGAGACAAGGCGAAATCAAGAGGATCGCAGACTCAGGAAAGAATGCGGGCAGAGTACGCATTCAACCTTCCCAGGGCCTCCTTTCATCTATCTTGTTTGCTGGTTTCAGTCCTTAATTCTTTTTTCTCGCTCCCTTCCCTTCTTTCTAGATCCTGCGTACGAAAAAAGAAAGAAGCAACTACAGCCAGGCCAAAGCAGACCAGGCAAAGCGAATTCTGCGGACCTCATCTGGTGCTGGCAAATGCAGCGTCCGAAAGCGTCGACGACATCAAATGAGATGATCGCCTGGATCAAAGAGTTCACGTGCTTGTGAAGACGCAGGCTCAGAGCGTCTATGCTCTGCAGGGAGGCACGCACGCAGAAGGACACGCAGGAAAGGAGGCCGCGCTGTGAGTGAGGTTGAGAGGGGTCGGAAAAGAGTGTTCTCTCGTTTTTTGTTTCTCTGTCATCGCGTGTGCCGACGTACGTGAGACAGACGTCGACAGTCAGCAATTTGATGAGGAAGTCATTGAGTGAGTGGCGGAGTCAATGAGTCGGTGATTGAGTGCCTGTCATTTTTAGATTGCAGACTGACGAAATCATTCGCGTCGAGTTCTCCTCCCTTCGCTTGAACGGCGCCCTTCTCCTTCTTTTCCTTCTTTTCATTCTTCTCTTTTTCAGCCTCCGACAAAAAGACGGAGTCAGCAGTCGTCAGATGGACCAGACAGGTGGCTGCTGCCAGTTGGACCTGCAGAGAGAGAACAGAAAGCAGGTCGATGCAGAAGTTGAATGACCAGACGGCGATTCACACACAGACACACACACAAAGAGGGCGAAGAGAAGACAACTGAGAGGATGGCAACAGGGTAAAAAAGCCACATTGTCAGGAGAGATGCAGAGCTAGAGGCCCCCTCACCTGAAAAGGGGACCCAGGGTGTCCTATCACGAAGGCGATCAAGCCAACGCAGCCTGGGACGTCGTTGTTTGTCAGTTCCAACAGGTGCCTCCCTGTAAGCGCCTGTGCTCCGAAGAGTTCAACCAGCACCTCCAACTGATACAAACGAAGGTTACCAGACACCCCAGGCGTCACTGCAGCAAAAGGGAACAAGGGGGGGAATCAACACTAACTGAGATTACAGGTGTTGTTCACGAGACGAGCCGAGGGGAAGAAAACGACTGACGATATTCCAGTGTCGGAATGACACGGATCAAGGCATCATACACATCTCCGAGTGCCTCAAGGGCCACCAGAATCGACTCTTTCACTGAGGAAAGCAGGGAGGCCGCCTCCTCTTTATCGTTCGGAGTGACTCGAGCAACAGCTTCCTGAAGATTCTCGAAAAGAATCACAATGTTGACCAAAAGCTCGAAACCGATCTCGTACAAGGCAAAGGTCTGATCAAGAGCGTAGGTGTTGAAGCAAGACAACATCAAGTCCTGCACTGCCTTTACAACGGTGTTGACAACTTTTCTGTGGCTTGCGTCGACTATTTTGGACTGGCTGGAGAGTTTGAACGTGATCTTCTTCCACATCAGGGAGAGACCTGACGTCCCAGAAGAGGCGTCCGTGTCGCCCCCCCCGGTTGTCAGATGGAGGGCCTCTCCGCTGCTGTGCAGAACAGAAAGGCATTCCTCTATGTGTTCTGAGATGCGAATCGCGTTCTGCAAGTGCGAAGTTTCCTCAGCCATTCTTTCAGATCGTGAAAGGATTCAAAGGATGGTGTGCGTATCCGTCTTTCAGGCGAGTAGTTCTTCCGTGGAAAAATCAAGATGACTGACTTCCAGGAAAGCACTGCAAGGCTTTCTCTGTTGAAAACGAAACGACCGAAACTACAGATAATTCAGACTCTCTGACGCCCCTGTTCGTTGTCAGAAAGGAGGACACAGGGAAAACCATAGAAATGGAAGGGGGATGCGACAACTGCATCATGCATGTGTTGTGTTAATTTGCATGCATGGATCAGACGGATCATATATATTGCCGGGGTCCATTGGGGCCCGCGCTTTTTTGGGGCTCGCGGGCCCATGCACTCAGCTTAAGCTGTATCCAGGCGCGCCTGCTCCCTTGGCGCCATGCGCCATGCAGCTTACA
>JAHBMJ010005882.1:10000-35000 GCA_018398765.1 Chromera velia | reverse complement strand
AGGCAGACTGACAGACAAAAGGCAGGGAGGCAAGGCAGACAGACTGCACATATACCGACTCGAAGGCAAAGCAGGGCAGAAAGGCAGGGAGGCGGAGCAAGAGGAGATGAAGACAGGCCAGAAAGCCATATAGAGCGCATCAGACAGGGCGGTACGCACTAGGGTACGCACAATAATGAATTTGCACGAACCCACGGATTTTCATGTGCTAGAGAGCTTGAAGCGACGGTGCAAATGTCGACTCCTACTCTGCTTGATTCGCTCGCAATAGAAAGACAGATCCGAGATTTGCGTGGGATGGTTCAGATTCGGAACGGACAAGGCTTTGAAGGGGGAGACAGGCTGTTGAACTTGGACTGTAGAGAGGTGTCGAATTCTTTTTCTTTCATTCCAAGACTGGGTCTTCCCGGGGATATAACGGAAGGATGGTTTGCGGGTGATGGTGTAGAAAGTGATTTGCGGCTCCTCTTTCCTCCCCATTTTCGATATGAAAATGCTCGAGGAGTTAGCATTCGCGGTGCCAATGCATATTTTCCAGACAGAGAGTTTAACGAATGGCCCGCCCGTCATATCTTCCCACTTGGTTCCACCCTTTATGAGGAATGTGTGCGTTTCTATGAGTGGATTGTCCGCAATGCTGGTATCACTCAGGCAGACATACAAGATGCTGCAGACTTCGCATCGTCTCGTGCATTCGACTACTTGATGCACTGCAGTGTGTTGACACCTGCTGATCTGCTCAGAGATTTGGGGGTTGAAAATCTTCCGTGGGTAGAGCCGGGAGTGTTGGATGGAAGGGCTCTGTCTGCTGGTACGTCGGGAACGAATAGTCATCGATCCCGTGTGAGAGCCCAACCGTGGGAGTTTGAATTTTTGGGTCAGTTGCGTCGGTTTGGTCATGCTTTACATTTTTGGTTTTATGACTTTCTTGAAAGGCTCGCTCCTCGTTGTGTTTTGTCGGTGCGCTTTCAATCGGACCGTCGGCCCTCCTGGATAGAACAACCTTGGGGGGGGGGACATGTGTTTGTATTAGTGAATAAGTTCAACACAGTGCACGCTCCGCATCACCTGGTAAACAACGATAGAGAGGATGTGCTGTGGGATGAAGTACCTGGTTTTATGCCTGCTAGAATGAACCCTTCAACGCGTGTGCGTCTGAGTCTGCTTGAACTGGAGTGTTTACATCCAGATGCAGATCTGCAAAACGCTTTTTGGGAGTACTTATCATTTATTCATGGTACTCATTTTAAAGAGCAGCCTCAACTGTACAGAGCAGAGTATCTTCCGAGATCAGAGGAAGACTTTCATCGATATGCTGCGCTATCCTTTGATCAGCTCCTCGCTGCTGTGCACGCTGTCTTGTGGAGGCGATTGGGAGAGAGAGTGGGGAATCCTGTTCACGGGCATCGCTAATTTATATTTTTTTCTTTAATATGTCTACTGTTGAATGACAGGGTATGGCAAGCCGTTTTGCGTCATGCTTTAGATGTGGTTGTGGGAGGTAGAAAGTGCGGCGGGAGGCGAGTGAGGTTAAGGGGGGTACAAGATTTGGGAGGAGTTGGTATGGCTGTCTGTGTCTGTGTGTGTGGGTGTGTGTCTGTATGGGTGTGTGTCTGTGTGTGTGTGTGTATGAGGAGTGTGTGTGTATATGTGTGTATGTGTGTGTATGTGTGTGTATATGTGTGTGTGTGTATATGTGTGTGTGTGTATATATGTGTGTGTGTGTGTGTGTGTGTGTGTGTATGTGTGTGTGTGTGTGTGTGTGTGTGTGTGTATGTGTGTGTGTGTGTATGTGTGTGTGTGTGTATGTGTGCCAGTGTGTGTGCGTCTGTGTCTCTCTCTCTCTCAGTGCATTGGCCTAATAATACCAGTGTGTATGCGTGTACGCGAACGTTTACATATTATTGTCAGATTGTGACTCGGCACTCCTGGCGTCTATGTGGCACTAATACGCATCCGTGCAGTGTGTTAATCTGTATGTATGTGCATGGGTCACTCAATGTGAATACGTATAAATAAGCAGTAATTCATGATTATGCAGATCGATGCAATTTGATTGTTTGATTCAATCAAAAAAGAGGGTCCGTCGAGCTATAGCATCAGTAATCCACATAATTGAAATGCAATTGGAGACTGCTTGTGCTTGCAATTTGGGTCAGGCATATGATTTAAATGTATCCTATATAGACTAGTATATTTACTTTTAAAGTATATATATACTATGGAATACTACAATTGTACAGAGCACTGTATTATTATGATTATAGACTCGGAGTTATATATCAATTTATTTCTAGATTTATTTGAATTATAAAGCTATAACATACACAGGCAAAACTAGTGTTCTCTTTAAAAAAAAGTTTATTTACGGTGGCTTTTAAATAAACATTTATTTTTATTAACTCATTAAATGAAATAATTTAAACTATTGGAAAATATATAATTTTTTTAATTAAACTTCTGTTTAGTACTACTAGCAATATAATGTTCCATTCTAAATTTATAAAAATGATTACACTTATAATTGTGTACTGAATGAATGAATGAATGAATGAATGAATGAATAAATGAATGAATAAATGAATGAATGATTCAGGGTGAAATCCTAGATCCAGCAATGCCAGACCCTAAGCCACTAGCAAGGCTTTAAGGACAACCTCATGACATACAAAATGCTTACTCAACCTATCTGAAGGCTTGCATGCTGGCATCTATTGAACAGAAATCTTTATTAAAAAACATGATATAGTAATACATATGCAAATAAATATAAATTATTATAGAGTCCATACATTTTTAAAAAGCCCCTAAAATATGTATGATCGAAAACATTTTTTTATAACCTTTATAAACACTTTTTGTATTTATTTTCTATCCTTTTCTATATAATTAAGTTTATTTAATTCTAGATTTAATTATGAAATTGAATACTAATACTGATTTCAAAGTAAATCAATAGAATATAAGTACACAAAACTATGAAAATATAGGATTAGGGATTTATATAATTATTCAGAGCGTGCCAGTGTATCCTGAATTATCGCAAGTCCTTCCAAACAGGTACCACCTTTTCTACACGGGTAGTATGTCCAGGAATCACGCGACCGTGCAAGTCCACTACCACACTGATCAAAACGTATCGAACAAACAAAACCTCAATGTCGTTGAACAGTGGGTTACCTCCGTTCAATACAGCCGCCGTCGCCTCAATAACAATCTGCAGAACTGTCTCTTTCCTTAAGGAAGTACCGGGGGGGAGACCGACTCGATGGACCCGGCGGTGCACTTCACCTTCCAGGAGCCTTCGTTGACGCATATTTCTCCCCTCATCGGTGTGGACGGAAGTGAATCCGCGCACGCATACCACAACATGCCAAGGCTGCAAGGAGGGGTCAGAAGTGACGTAAGCACCTCCCAATCCGTATCGCAACTTCACAACCTCTGGTGGGATACCAGGCGGAACGTTTCGAACTTCAAAGTTGACTCCACTGTTGTGTTGCCTGAGCCTCCGGGTCATTGAAAGACACGATCCTACGTACAACACCTCTTCTGCATCCTCTCCAAGTCCAGGCATGTACAGCAAGTTTTCTTTGACGTGTCCTCTGCCGCCACTCAGCGCATACACATTTCCTGTATCACCAGAAAGAGGCAGCAGGCAGCCAAGTCTGAAGAGAACACGCACAGGACGGCCGTTCAAAATCGCGTAGTAGTCCAGAGGGACACACCCCGAAGTGATATCTGCAGTGTCGATCTGGTTTGCAGGCAAAGCCGGGAGGCTTTCCCAAGTTCCTCTCAGGCTGCCAACGTTTCCACTCCCATTGACTGCGCCCCTCCTTTGAAGAAGTCGAGGCATCACATCCAGACGGTCCAACATGCTCTGAAGTTCCCTCTCCACAGCTGTCTCCTTCAAGCAAAGAAGAAATAAAGTAAGTTCCAAACGTTGGAGCTCCCACTGCAGTTCCTCTGCAGACGAATGAGGGATCACAAAGGTGAATCTCGAAGCTGCAAAAACCCGAGTGAACGCAACCATAAGCATCGGATACTCCTAGAAGGAGTAAATGTGGTCGTAGTCCTTTTTACGTCCAATGCGGGTTGCAAGGCTCGCGAAACCGTCCCCTTGAACGGAGTGCAAAGACCAGGTGACTGCAGAGGTGAGGGCAAGCTGCCATCTGTACCCCACAAAGCTTCCGAGATAAAGGTGGTGACTCTCTACAAAGCGAATATTCTCCATCTTCCATCCATCTATGCAGTCCCGAGCGAGACGTTCGCACTCCTGCCCGGATGGAAGCACTTGAACTGTTTCCGGAGCCAGAGCAACTGTGATGACTGGCCCCTGCTCTGCAATGCCTTTTGCAGTCTCTGCAACGAGTCGTTGCCCTCCTGGAGGAGCAGACGGAGGACGGACTGCCAGCACCATGCACAGCTGTTGGTTGCAGTACCGGCCCTGGCTGTCGTTCTGCGTGAATCGGTAGGCGGCGTGCACAGAGATGACAACTTTCCTCTTAAATGTGGATCGATCCAAGATGCGTCGGTGGTTGGGATCTCGAATCTCTTCATACCTGCCACTGAGGACGTCTTTGATCACGTCAATCGCGTCACACTCGAGCACCTGACTGTCCCCGTCTGCTCGTCGCTGAGCTTCTGTATGTACAACCTCCCTCTGCGCAGCCTCGATACCCTTGTGTCTAGACAGGACACACGGAGTACCAGGAGGTAGAGCGGCAAAAGACGGAGCCTTCTGTGCCAACACAACAAAGTCATGAATGGCTCGACGCAAGGACGCCTCAGTCTCTCTTCTTTCCTGGTCAGTCGTTGCCCCGACCATCCCAGCCTGGAGGACTCGCTGCATTTGAAGGGTGAGAGCACACTTTGCACGCACGTTGCAACGGAGGAGAGCCACGCGCCATTGAAGAGGAAACGTCGGGCATTTCATCACATGCATGTCCTCGATGTTTCCCATCTGGCGCGAATCGGCGGTCGCCACAATGAGCATTCCACCGGCCTTTCCATATGATACACCGTTCAGCCGCTCCTTGAGGCGGCCAGCGAGCTCTATGTCTTCCTCCGCAGTCAACGAAATCTCGTCAATCGCTAAAATGTGGAGTCGGCGGAGAAGCACCTGTTTGAGCTGGTTGTGGGTCAGAGAGAAGCGCTGCATCATGGTGTCCAAGCTTTGGTCCGGGGCGTTGATCTTCCGCGATCCCGTGAGTAACAGCTGGGCCCAATGGACCCCGCCCAACATCACCGCGCGCTTTTTGCACTGCAATGGATAGGCAAAGGCAAGCATTTTCACTGAAATCAGATAGGCAAAAGCAGAGAAACAGCTAGTGCCACACAGGCAAGGCAGGCTGGTAGGGAATGTCAGAGGGTAGGAAAGCAGGCAAACATACAGAAAAGTATTTCAACAGGCAGACAGAAATTCAGTTTAGGTGTTAATTAGACAGCCACATAGGACGGCCCTTCCATGCGTACAGCGTCCAAGACAAGCACGTACGCACATTCGCAACGTGACGGTCATTTGATTTAAATTTCTGCGCATGTGCGTACTGACGAGTGTTGAGATCTCCACTCGCAGCCCTCGTGCCTGTGCGTATGCCAGGACGCATTTCATGTAAAAGCTCTTCCCTGAACCTGCAAGGTACATTCAGGAGGGTACCTTCAGACGTGTTCACATTTGAGATGTACTTGCATGCTGCGGTGTCCAGCGAACATAACTCTGCCTGCTAGCCTGGCTGTCCTTCATCGTGATCCGAATGGGAAAAAAGCATGACATTGTACAGAGCACCTTTGTTATGCGTAGCTGCAGAAAAAGAAACTCATATGAAAAGGGGTGGAGCTCTGCACACTCAAATGCGTGTTACACCTGCAGGACACCGGAGGACCTTATTGCACCTTCGTTTTTGCTGACCTGGAGAACCGAGAAGTATCAGACCCCGATCGGTTGAGTTGTTGTTCAAGATGAAACGATCGACTTCTCCGTATGCATACTCAAGCCACGCTGCTTGCTCTTCAAAGGATTGGCGGAGTTCGTTCCTCAACAGCTGACGCTGCTCTTCTTCGGGTATGGAGAGGACAATCGCTCGGGTCTCATCGTTCCGTTTAAGAAGCTCGCGGCGGACTGCCTGGAAAAGCTCCTCATTGAAAGGCACTTCAAAGTGAGGAGGGATCCATTGACGGGTCTCTTCGTCGGGTTCCGTAGCCGCCAGCTGCTCAACGGTGGGCATGAAGCCAGTGTACCCAGGGGGTACTCGGATTTCGCTGAGAACGGCTCGTGCGATACGCTCCCGACGGGATTGTTCCATCGAAGCCAGCAAATCGGAGTTTTCACTTTGTATCTCGTGAAACCATACCTGCATGGTGATGGGCATACACCGTCATAGAAGAGTGAATTCATAATAAAGCAGAAATTCAGGGAACTTCTTCAACCGATGGAAAGATCGACAACGGAAGCCGGGCTGAGCAAGTGACGTCGACGCAGAGCATCGGAGAGCGAGAGGAAGATAAAGGATAGCCTTCTGCAGAAGAGCGCAAGCAGGGCGCTGTCGCGCGGATCCTGCTTGCGCAAAAACTTGTTGAAGCACTCCTGCTATAACGGACCTTTGGAAGGGGGGATGGACGCACGCGGCCCTCTACCAAAGCCTCAATCAACGTGCGCTGTGCACAGAGAATGGTATCACTTTTCCATGACGTGCTATACGCGCGCATGCGCATGTCATCAATGATGCGAAAGGTCACTTGATCGACCTCCGGAACGGTAGCCAGTTGCATCTCTACATTGACTGTTGCTGCTGTTGAGGACCCCTGGTCAGCTCTGTCGGAGACTACCTCTCCAGTCTGGCACGTAAGCGGATCAGAGACCGAAGCAGTTTGATCGTCAGCACGACTGGCAATCAAAGGGAGAAGACGCGCATGCCGGAAAGCGTCCACAAATTCTCCTTCTCCAAAAAGGTCGTTTTCTGTGACAAAGTGTCCTTGCGACAACAGCACATAGACAAAAAAAGAAAAAGGATAGCGAGGCAAGCCAGCGGTGTGCGTGATCACAGTGTCCGGCTTTTGCCGAGGATCTCTTCAGTGCAACGGGCGTGCAGCGACGTGAAGCCACTGGCTCGGTGGAACACTCCCCGACTCGGAGGCCCTGGAGTCGGACGTGCTGCGGAATGCACTGGATTGGGGATTCTCCATAGAGTCTGCACTCAGGAGGTGCCACTGGATTGGCGATATCTGCACTGGCCACCCCCTCGCAGGAACTCCGTCCACGAAACGCTTAAACTGGGGATCATCGGGCGGTAACGTCCACAGTGGGAGGAACACGGCTTCGTAGAGGGTGTCGGACAGTCGAAGCTCCGGGGGAAGCGCTTGTGCAGCCGCTCCGCCGTGCCTCACCGAACACCGTGCAGCGAACAGGAGTGCCTCCTCGAGAAAATTTGCGCTGAGTCGAACCCATCGAAGCGCGCCATCCTAAAAAGGGAGGGTGATGATGTTCTCTTCGGTGGGCATGAGGAGAGCCACTCGCTCCACAAGGCTCGAGTCACGGGTGAGACCAACCTCTGCTGCTAATGCTCTGTAAGCCTGACTGTCAGTCAGGCGAGTGTACGCGATGGGATTGGAGATCCATCTTAACTCTGGGGGACGAAGGTTGAAGAGGGTCATGTTATCCCACATCCGACCTTTGAGGTCGATGTACTCCTGAATGTGAAGGGTCTGAGAATAGGTCCACCCACGATCATCCTCAAGCTCGGAAGGACGAGCTGCAAACTGAATGCGATCCGGTTCTCGCATCTGCGCATAAAGGGCGGCTTCAAACTGTCCGTCTTCTGGATGCGGTGCCGTTGGAGGAGGGGGCCGGTTCCCATGCTCCTCATCGACTCTCAATCCCTTATTTTGGTTGACTTCTGCATAAGAACGTCGCTGTGCAGGCGGACAGCAGAGGACGTGCTTTGACTCAACTGTGGTCATGATAACCTCGAAGCCCAACAGCATCCAGATTTTTTCGGGCTCGCACAAGGTCATGTGCATCGGAATGCCGTGCTTTTTCCTCTGCTCTTGCTGAGACTTGTACCGCCGACCCTGTGGCTGTCCGCTATTATTTTCTACGAGCGGCTGGGGGTTAAGCAGATACTTCCTCTTTGCACTGTGGTAGATGGCAGCAAGCAGCTTCTGGACCTTGATCACATACTGCATGTAAGAGCAAAACGAGAGATACAAGACAATACATTGTGATGGCATCTATTTCGGCAGCTCCCGCGGTGCTTGCAATAAAACCATCATAGCTCCAACGGGCGAAAATGAAGAGGCTGACGTTTCAGATTGGAGACGCAGCAGTGACACTGCACAAAAGGGATGTTCTCAGAAGAGGGCATGCAACTACGTCTGATGGTCTGATAGGCATTCAACTGCGAAACGCAAGCAGACTTTTATATACAGTGCGATGGACTCAATTTGCCTGGCCGATGTGACAGACCTCTGCAAAGTAGTTGATTGCGAAGATCGCGTCAATCAACAGATGACTTCCTGCACCCCGGAAGGCACAGAAAATAGGTCCATTGTTTGGCTGCATCGACCTTTCATCGACCTCCTGGACAGCGTCAGCATGACATGCGTAAAAATGTTTGTCTCCCATCAAGGCATTCGGCAGGAGAAGGTCCTCAACTGAGTGCTGATGGTCTGCGTCACCTCTGCCTGGAGGCCAACCTCCTGCACACAGTCTGCAGTGTCCTCCTCGCACCACAACTGCACAACGGCAAAGCTGTAGACACTCAAAAAGTCTCATGACTTGGTCGTTCCACTTCGGCTTCATTTTCTCATAATAATAAAAGTTCGAGAGGGGGTGTTTTCCGACACGGCATTTCTGGACGTACACTCCCTCTTCATTCAATACCCACTTCATGCATCGCTCTCCCCCTCGCCGGCAGTCGTGGTTCACAACAACCTCCCGACGTTCGCGAACGTGCCTCATGTCTGCCCAGTCCTCGACCAACCATGCGCGAATAAGCATCTCGGGCGTGCAGCCCTGACAAAAACACACACGCTGACGAATGTGCTCCTCATTCATACAAGGTTGTCCCCTTCGGTCTCCACAGGGGCATCGAAGGTGCTCGGGGTTCGTGTATGGAGAATCGCCTGCTGAGTTGAACACCTCCTCATCGTTCACTGCAACCCGCCGAGCGGCTTCCTCCATTGTGGAGCGAAGGCCCGTGTTGGGGTCAACGGCTCCTTTGGGATAAAAAAGTGAATGTCCATGTCCGGCAGTGGTCACATCAGTCGGTTGCCACTCCTGCACACAACGAAGCAGACCAAACATATTTCAGCCACTTTGCAATCACTTCGAAAGGACGATAGTCCAGGAACTCCGCACACTTGGTGGCATCCGGCCATTG
Source organism: Chromera velia (assembly GCA_018398765.1). NCBI lineage: Eukaryota > Chromeraceae > Chromera > Chromera velia. The sequence goes on along the minus strand of JAHBMJ010005882.1, from coordinate 25,623 downwards.
ACGTACAAAGACTCTGTAAGGTAAAAAAACTTGAAAGACTCACTGGAGGATAGTCAATCATATATGTGATTAGGATAGCTGAGCGGTTTGGTTTTGTTTGTACGTAGTGAACAGCGCATCTTATTAACGCACCTGGCGAAGAACTCCGTGTCTCATTGTCCCGAGAGGCCGTTCGTCTGAGTGGAGGATCCAGTTCCACATGAGATCCTGCGTCCAGAAGTGCAAAAACTTTTCATAGTCTTCCGCGACTGACAGCCACCAGAAACTAAGGATCTGTACAAAGAAAGATAGAAGTGCAAAACGAATAGATAGCAAGCTCAGCAGAGAGAATCGCACCACTTAGGAGGGTAGGCATGTCTTCAGAAGTCTGAAAAGGACACATCCACTGGCGGCGCAGCCTGGCGTCTCACCTGCCAACGTTTCCAGAGGATTTGCACTTCTACAATGTGTCCAAGCAAGGCCGTCTTGTCCTCTTCACCGTACCAAGCCTTCATCTTCTCCGTGAAAACCCGCACACCTGGGCACTCGTTGTGATTCAACTGCAAAGAGAGTGTAGCGGTATACCATGGCAACGTCTCAAAAACACGCAGCAAAACACACACATATACACATGCATATAGACGTACACACTCATAACCAGACGCACACACCACACGCACACACTCGCATGCATGCATACACACACACAGACACACACACGCACACACACACACACACACACACACACACACACACACACATATATATACACACATACACATACACATACACACACACACACACACACACACATACACACACACATACGCACGCACACACATACACACACACACACACACACACACACACACACATATATATACACACATACACGCACACACACACACACACACACACACACACACACACACAGAGAGAGAGAGAGAGAGAGAGAGAGAGAAAGAGAGAGAGAGAGAGGGAAAGAGAGGGAGAGAGGGAGAGAGAGTGAGAAGAAGAAAGAAAATAAGAAAGAAAGAAAGAAATAAAGAAAGAGAGAAAGAGAGAGAAACAGAGAGAGAAAGAGAAACAGAGAATTTCAAAATACAGGGGCACGCACGCAGACACATACATACATACATGCACGTCCGCATACAGTTTCTGAAGCACACGAATATACTGACCGTCAAAGTTACAAAGTAAGCCAGTATGTCGTAAGAGAAGCTGTCTCGAGATGATGCAGCCAACTCTCGCCGGCCCCTTGGGCACTCAATTGGTGTTTCACAGGGAGTTGAGGTGCGTTGAGACAAAACTGCACAGAAAAAGTAAACGCCCATTATGGATAAACCTGGAGGACGCTTTCTAAACGGTGTATTACTCAATTTTTAATCATGCATAGACATGTCATATGCGCGCGGACTAAAATTGACGCGTAACAGTTACTATGCGAGAAAAAGGAAACTGGTTTGAGTACGTAGAGGTTCACTACAAAAAAAAATGCAATATGGCTAAGTGAAGTTTTCCTGTAACCAACCTTGACAGTGGCGACAACAGTTCCCTTCTTGCCCAGGGACACCGCGCAGAATGGGTGCTGAGATGTCAATCAGGGGAGCTGAGAGTGTGATGTCAGATTTGTACACTCCCGCACAAATACGAACGATCTGTTCAACAGACATCTGAACATCGTCCCTTGGATGGTGGATCATCTTTGGTGAGGTCCCGAGAACCTTTCCCATACCGGGCGACAGGTGCTCAAGACCAGACGCGCAGAGTCTCCGTGCGATCGTATTCCCCTTTGCGATTGCACCCGAGAGGAAGTGATCGAACACAACCGACCGGAAGGACTCGAGCGAGGCGGCAGCATGAGAGGCAAACAAGAGCTGCGCTATCAACTGGTTGTGTGCAGGAGCAAAACCTGCCGCTTTCGCCCATGAGAGCTTTCCAGGCTTCGAACCGCTACGTCTTTGTCCTCCGCCCCCAGTGGCACCTGACCATTTTCCTCCGAAAGTATTGGAAATACCTCCATGAAAGATTGGTTTCACCACTGCCCCCAATACCTCTCCCCAGCACGTCTCTTTCCAGTGTAAAGCGGGGAAAAGAAACCCCGTGACGTAGAGAAGGGGGAACCCCATCATGCCAAACCGGGCGGACAGACTCGAAAAGAAGCGACGCACCCCCGCGGCGATGTAACTCTGCCCTCGGGAGCACTTGAAAGGGGACAAAATATAATCAAACAAAAAGTGCACTCCAAGCTTGTTGCTTTTTTCGGTGTTGATGAAGCTCATGCACCGTCCCATGTTCGAATGCAAAATGCTTGTTGAACGGCGCTCTGCTATCTCCCTGTGACGCTTCCGCACACCCCCTGTATCCTCTCCCCCAGAACCATCATCAACCCTATCAGTGCACGCAGACTCGATGTCGCTGTCGGCAGCCATCGCATCAACGTCCATCATCTGGCCCATTCTGGCTAGATAGCTGTTCCCGACCTCGACATCCATGGAAGACCCTGCACTCTCCCGTTCACTGAAACCACACTCTGACAGGGTTTCTTCAACGTCACCTTCATTGCTGTTCTGGGGACGCTCGGCGTTCGGAAGCGCCGCTTGACAGCGGTCTCCTGCATGCGGTGACACGTTCCTACCGTCGTGTCCCATGGAAGAACGCATATTCGAGCGGGCGGGAATCTGGGTGTCCTGATTGGCGTCTGTATCATGATCGGCAGCTGTCGTAGCTGCAACTGCAGCTTCACGTACCTGTGCGGCCAGGGCGGATTCTCGTACTCGTGCAGAAACAATTCCATCAATGGCCTGCTGTTGCTGTTCTGGAGGCATTCTGCCGAGAGAAAGAAGGGTTCGGAACTCCTGCGGTCGGAGACTTTGTGAAGACGAAGGACAAATAGAGGGCTGCCCCGGCACTGGAATTTCTGGAACAGTGTGAGGTCGGTTGGATGAGTGCGCGGACGTGTGGGCGGTCCTACGGATTGCCTCAAAAAGCGACATCGGCGTTCGTGCTCTTGCTGCTGGGGTTGCTGCAACTACAATCGCTGTGTCATAAGGTTGGCAGAGAGTGCGCACCAGCGACCCGCCTTCCCTTACCGCGGCATTCACATGGTTTTTGCACACAGCCACACCACAGAGATTGACTGGACAGCGATACGCAGCGCACTTTGGGCAATGCTGTGCGCAGCTTTCAGTGCCAGCGGGCTGGGAATCAGACAACAGACAGCAAAGAACTCCGTTGTTGCGTGCGTCGGCAACCAGAAAGCGGTCGTGGTGCCCGCAGAGAAAATGGCACTGCTGTCCTGAGAACCGAGCGTGCTCAGCAGCGAGAGCAACCATCTCTCGCGGCTGTTTTCTCTCGCAGCTGTTTTCGGGCGCATTTCGCCTAATGCCGTATAGCCGGCATTTTGGCTCGGCATGGCTCTCGACCGCGCGCATGCGCCGGCCAAACCACAAAAGTCGAACGATCGACTCATCTGTGGTATTCTGTACGTGGTGCATCTGTGTTATTAATAATTGATCATCGCTTGAACCGTGTCGATCAATGAAGGATTTGAATCTGCTGAGAGTTTTGAACTGATCCCGGTGAGAAGCTGCCTTCGAATTCCGTACTTTGAAGTGGTCTTTGACACTGTTGTTTACCAAATCGGGCCCTCCCTCTCCGTAGAAGCTGAGCGCAATGTTGAACGTTTCCCACGTTCCCGAACAGAGCGCGGCCCTTCGTGGAGTCCGCCAAGACCTCAATTTGCTGCTGAAACTGAAGACGCCCCCTCTTCCTGAAGGCCAGGAGAGACCCCCTCTTCGCCTGGCCTGTGTTGTGGACAGATCTGGGAGCATGGCTGGAGCAAAATTGCGCAACGCCAAGAGAGCAGTTCGCAAGGTCGTGAAGCACTTTTCTCCCAGGGATACCCTGCATTTCCTCGTGTATGACAACGAAACTCAAGTTGTGTTCGAAGACGGGAATCTGGAAGAGCCGGAGAAGCTGACTCAAATGGTCAGGAAGATCTTTGTACTTTGTTATTAATACATGCACTTTTAGTGGTTCTTCGTGGTTTGTCAACCGACTTTTGAGTCCTTACCGACGTTTGAGTCCTTAAGGTGTTTCGGGGGCTTTCTTTTTTTTCGATCTTCTCTGATCTTTGCATTTTCTGTGCCTGCTTTTGCTGTGAACTTTGCAGATCAAGAGCGTCCGTGTGGGAGGAGCAACGAACATCTCTGGTGCCCTTGAGGCAGCCGCAGAGCTTCTTCTGAAAGGGGATGAGCCGCAGGGCGGGGAGGAACCTGCTCCCACCTCTGCCGCTACTTCCCCGCAGGTGAGGGAGATTCGCCGGGTGTTTCTGTTCTCAGACGGACAGCCCAACGGAGGCATAAGTGACGCACAGGGGCTCGGTCAACTCGCGGCACGGTACGTGGAGAGGGGTGTGACGTTCTCTGCGTTCGGGATTGGTACAGACTTTTCCTCCGAGGTGATGACTGCCATTGCTCAGAAGGGAAGAGGGGACTTCTTCTTCATCAGTGACGGCAAATCGATCCCGAAAGTTGTCTCCAAGTCCCTCAGGGGTCTTCTGGCCACAGCAGTTTGTCAGGCCACCCTGCTCTGTCAGGGTCTGAACGGCTGCCTGGCTCTGAAGGTTCCAGGACACGAGGGGGCAGACTTGACCTCTGGGGTCCTCCTGGGGGACCTCGCGTGGAATGAAGAGCGCAACGTTCTCGTCTCTGTGCAAGTTGTCCCTCCCCTGTCGCCTCAACAGACCGAAATGGACATCCTGTCGTACACGATCAAATTCCAAAAACCACAGCAGCAGCAGCAGCAGCAAGAGGGAGAAGGGAACGCCGAAACGGTTGACACTGAATCGTCAGTCTCAGGCACAGTCCCTCTCCCCTTCGTCGACACCCGCGAGGCCCTCCCCCCCCCCAACACCGAAGTTCGTGTCGCTTCTGCAATTCTTCGGGCATCTGAGCTCGATGAGGAAGCGCAGGATCTTCTTGAAGACGCAGAAGAAGGGCGAGGTTCGAACAGGCAGACTCTGCTCACTTCAGCAGTGAGCAAGAAAGAAGCTTCGATCGCCCTCCTGCGGGATGTTCTCGCTCTCGACACCTCTGCTCGTGTCTCGCGTCTGCTTGAGAAAGCCGAGCCGCTCTTGCAGGAGATGCGTGACGCACTCGCACAGGGTCCGGATGCCGAGAGTTCAGCTCTCCGTGCGATCGCGTTCGAGATGCAGTACCGCAACCAGAGGGGAAGACGCATGCGTGCGTCGTCCGACTGTTCGGACGACTCCGACGACGGTATGTACTCCGTTTCCTCCGGCGGGGGAGGAGGAGGGGGGGCGAACTCTCCTCCTGGGTCTCCCCGTGCGAATCTGAGGTCTCGGATGGGCTCTCTGTTCTCTCATATAATCGGAAGGGGACAGCCTGCACGTGCTGGAAGTGGAAGTGGAAGTGATGGGGAGGACGACGACGACGATGACAGCGACTCCCCCTTCACCCCCCGCAGCCCCAGATACTTCCCAACCGGGGATGACGACGAGTGGATGGGAGGAGGGGGCCCGAGAGAGACGGCAGAGCCCGAGACGGAGCCCCAGGAGACGGAGAGGGAAAACCCCCAGACGACTGCCGGGGTCTCTGAGGGCCCAGTCACCCTTCCCTTTCCCTCACAGATCCCAGTCGTTGCGTCTGGCTCCAATTCTGCCGCCCTTCCTCCCGCCTCTTCCTCTTCCTCCTCTTCCGCTCCTCCCGCTCCCTCTGCCCCCGATCACCAGCACGACATGGAGGTTGCGGAGGAGGGGGTGCCCCTGGCGCCTTATGACAATGACGTGATGAGGCCAGCCAAGAAGTCGAAAGCCGAGGACGAGACTCAGGAGTGAACAATCAACAGGCAGAGGAACAGGAGGGAGGATGGAGGGGGGGGTTAGGCGCAGAGCTGTGCAGGCGGAAGGGAGTCCAAGTTGAAGGATTCTTTTTTTGCCTTAAGTGGGGCAGGTGGACTAGCTGGCTGCGTTTTTATCTTTTTGTTTCTGTATTGGGGCAGGTGGACAGGGTTGTTCTGTATCTTGTTCTTTCTGTATGATCCTTCCCTTCGTGCCTTTTTGTTTATTGTGAAGGTGGAAGGGGGCTTTGAGGAGTGGGCGTTTCTCTCTCGCTGTATAGGATTCGTTGCTCTGCCTCCACTTCTCTTCTCTTCGGCTTCTTCGTCAGACAGACACTCTGGAAAAAGAAAGAAGAGGGAGGGAGGGAGGGAGGGAGGGAGAGAGAAAGGGGGTGATTGCGTGAGTCGTCTCTCTCTAGTGCATGCGCAGCGCTTCTCGGGGGCGTCTTTTTCTGGCAGCCGGAGCAGAGTGCTTTCGGCCGATTTTTCTCTGCTGTGTGCAAGGAGGGTGGGTAGGAGATTCAGTCCAGCATTGAATGATGAATGAAGGGAGAAATGTGGGTGGCAGATCACCTGCTTGTTTTTCGCTCTCATGCAACAGTACTCCTTTTTTCTTTTTTTTCGCTGAAAAGGCTTGACTCTGTCCTCCTGTTCTTTCCACCGAGGGAGCAATCTCAATCTCTGAGAGAGTGCTGCCTCTGTAACATCTTATCTTATCGATCATGAGATGTTTTCCCAAATGTTGATGGGCATGCAGACATTTAGATTCGATCGAAGCTCCTACTTATCTTTCTCGCGTTTCCTCTTTTTCTTCTCTCTCCCTCTCCTTCGTTCTCTCGTTCTTTTCCTCTCCTCCGTTCTTCCCGTTCTTGCATACGAAGTGATGCGCCTAGGAATCTGTGGAAAGAAATCACCGGACTGCATGTGCATGAGAAAGGCAGAAAAGCCGCGGCCGGGTGGGGGAGAACGGGAGGGGGAATCAAAGCAGCCTTTTTCTCATGCTGACATGATGTGAGGCATCGTGAGGAAGGAGCAAGTCCTTTTGAAGGTCTTTCGCTGGTCCCGTTTCTGTGCATGCACTCTGACTGACTTGCGCACACGGATTGTTTGTATCGGACTTTAGCAGCATGTTAGGGGCATCACAGCACAGGCAAAACAAAAAAGAGTAGGAAAACAGCACCGTATGCTGTTCAGCAGGGAAGAATTCAAGGAAGAGCGAAAGGAGAGAAATCATCTCTGGCCTTTCCGACTCGTCTCCTTCTTCGAATGCCTACTTAAATACACTTACATGGTTTTGGCCTAGTTTTTTGTATTCCTTGCATAATTCGATGCGTAATTAAGCTGTGACAGTAAATAACAGGGACGGTATATAAAATACGGTAGCTATGCAGCTAGCCATGCAGTACTCTAAGTAATTCTGAGTATAAAACTATACGAGAAACGTTCAAAGGTCCGATAAGGTCTAACTTCGATCTTAACTGAGATCTGCATGTGTCATATCATGCTAACTAATTAGAAGTTTTACTAGAAGTTCCAATATTCCTCAATATTTTTGAATCATCCTTCCTTCCTTCTTTCCTTCCTTCTTGTTCTTTCCCTCAATGTCTTTTTCTCCTTTCTATCGACGCACAAGCGCACGGATAGGAGGGCTGGTAAACAGACAGACTGAAAATTCGACGGAAGTACGCATAAAGACCATAGAAAGGAAGGTGGTCAGACAGAATCACAGATGCGACGGCAGAAAGACGAACCTAGGAGTGGGCACTAAAGTTTTTTTTATAGTATGCTTTGCCTGAAAAACTTTAAACTTTAATTTTAAAAGTAAACATGCAACTAGACATGTAATTGTTGATCTACTAAGAGACGTTGCTAGAGAAATTAATTTCATTTCTATCGTTGCTCATAAACTTTTAAGTTCCGCTCTTATCTTTAAGTTCCTTTTGTCCTGTTTCTGACTGTAACTAACTTGTATCTTTATCGCTAACTTTTCTGTCGTCGATGATTAACAATTTCTTAGACAATTTCTGACGTAGACATGAATTTAAACCTGAATACGCCTGAATAGACCGAGCTTTAGGACGAAGCTTCTGCTACCTGGAGGAGGAGGAGGGGAGGAAAAGGTGGAGGTAAGAAGAAACCTAGGAAGAAACACAAAGGACCTGATGCTGGACGGAAAGGGGAGGAGGAGTCTGAATAGGGATAAGAGGGGTAGGTAGGAGAAGAAGGTTGGTAACTCTCTTGTCATGTCGTTTTCTTTCTTGTAGATTTCTACCGATCGATATTCAGTCAGGGGGGCTCAGGTTTCAGGTCTGAGGTTACTTCGGACAGCAAGTTTACTAGCTCTTAAAACAAGTGAAAGTGGGGTAATGGGTGGAAAGGGGGCTTTAGACAGAGGAGGTGCATCTTTTTTTGTTCTTGTCCCTCCATAGGTTCCAAACAAATGGTGCCGTCGGGCGTCTTACTCTTGTGGGGGAGAAGACCGGTGGGGGGGTAGTCTATTGTATGCTATATGCAGGTTTTGTCTTTTCCCAGGACCGGGGCACCTCCGTCTGACGTGTATGCTTAAGGCTAAAGCGAAGGGGCCGCCTAGTCTTACAAGCCTTCAAATGCCCCATAGAACTTAGGTTGCATAACAAATTTCTGCATGACATATCGGGTTGGCCAGAGCCTAAGAGGTGGCTCACCGGCTTTAACCTAACTCATTCATTCATTCATTCATTCAATGACATTCATTCACCTTCTATGTAGGTTACTTAATTAGTTTAGTTATGACTAACTTAATTGAGGAGTCAATGAGGACCTATTTAAAAACTTATTTAAAAATATTTTTTAAAAATAAAGTCGGGAGGGGAGAAAAAAAATTTTAACAAAAAAAAAAACCTTTAAAACTTTAGTGTCCACCCCTAGAGATGAACAGAGAGGGAGGTAGACAAGTTAAGTCTTAGTTGATAGGAGGATATTAGACAGGCGGGCAGGCATTCATTCTTCCAGTTTTTCCACACACTTCAGATAGAGCCCGAGTGGTGTCACCCTCACCAAGTTCAACAAGAACAATTCATGCATATACAGAGACAGAGAGGTAGACGGCCAGATCACCACTCACATAGATAAAAAGACAAACAAACAGAAACATTGATGGCAAGATAGATAGATAGATAGATATAGATAGATAGATAGATGAAAAGAAAGACAGCTACATTGCAAACAAAGACGGATAAACAAATAAGTAAAAAAAACCGACTAGAAGCTGGCAGGAATTTGAGCGAAATAGAAAATCGCTGGCCCCATAACCTTCCCACCAAACAGGGGCTTGAAGCTTTCTGCAACCAATATACCCACAGTCGCGAGCATGCACACGCGCCCATGCTTGAGCTCCGCCTCTCTCCACCTTTTGAGGTCTTCTTCGTTTTTCCCTTTAGAGAGCTTCAATCAAAGAATCTAGGGAATGATAGGGAATGGCGCTAGGAATAGCGTCACCTGCAGTCACTCACATAAATACCAGAATGTATGCAATTCCACTGTACACCCGCACATTCAAATTTTGCCTTTTGAGCAAGATTTTGTTCTCTTGGGCGCCTTCATGGACCATGTGTTAGAGTGTGGAGGCGCGTGTCATCAAAGAAAAGTGGAGCATCATGTCTCAGAGGGGGCATAGAGGACAGAAAGAGATACTTATACAGGAGAAGACAAGAAGGGATGTAAACGGTGCGAATACACCTTCATTCACAGTGACCTTTGCCGTCATAAAAGGAAGAGTGCTGCAGAAAGGTGAACAGAGAGTGCCACTTGAGAAACAAATTTGTCCATTCTGTTTCGACTTGCTTGACCTTTCAGTCCTCGAGGATGAAGTCCATGTCCTCACAGAATGCCCAGTGCACAAATGGAAAAGGGAGGAATGCATTAGCTATCTGGCACAAGGTTGGACAGGCGAGAGAGACAAGAGAGCAAAGCATGTAAGAAAGTTAGAAGAGGATGGAAAAATTAATAAAATGGCCCTGTTCACTTTCTTGGTCAACGAAGCAGACAACCATGTGAACACACTTATAAAAAGAATCTTGATGAGACGAAGAGTGTGGGGGAGATGCAAAAAGGAACTTAAGAATGTTTTTTGAGATGTGACTGTCGAATAGCTCGCAGAAGTCCATAACAAAGAAGAGAAGGGGAAAGGAAATAGAGAGCCGCATTCCAAGGTAGAAGATCTCATCGGTATGCTTTATCAGATGAAAAGAGCAAGAAAGACAGGTTTTGTACGTAGGCATACGGTCGTAAAAGTAATAGAGAATGTATGCTATCGCTCTACCCCTGCCCTCTGTCACTCTGTCTTTCACTCGCACTTCGTCAGAGAAAATCAAGCATATAACTTAATATTATCCCGGGACCGTAATTCAACTGCATCCATGTTTGTCGGCAGTAGCAATGGTTTTGAAGTTTGAAGTGCAAGGCAAGAAATTCATGTGTCATGATGAGATGTGTCATTGCATGTATGTGTGCATGGTGTGGAGTAATATGTATGAATATATGGTGCAAGGCAGACGTCAGATAACTGGCACGCAGGTCTAGGGCTCCGGCCCCGAACACAATGTAATCCAATGTAATGTATATATCCGACTCGGACTCGAGAACGCAGGACGATCAACCGTGACGCGCTGATTTCTAGGCTGACTTCAGCCGGGATCTTGACATCATCTTGTAGGCTATGCCAGTGCGGCCCATGTATGCATGGCGTGTGCATATATACTTGAGAAGGTACTAGTATATACGCAAATGTGGTAGACCAACAGTACTGATCAGCAAATCAAACTTTGCCAGTGGCATGCACCTCGTACTGGACCTCGAAGCATTCTTTATAGTTGCATGCTTTGCAGCAACCGATGAAAATGAATATCTGTCAAACCCTTCGAGCCGATCAAGAATAGTGTGCACTTCTTACACAGATGTTTCAAACAATGCCGGTAGTTTTTGTCCAGAACGCATGAACAAGACCCGCTTCCCTCCCTCACTCCCCCCTCCTGATGCAGCCATGCAAGCAAGAAAGCAAGCATTTCTCTCCGTCCCGTCCTGCGATGTGTATCTCTTCACTTCGCTCAACCTCTCGACGGCGCCCCTCCAAACCCTCCACTCCTCCCCCTTCCCTGATCCATCTGCTGGATCTGCGCTGCCCTATCTCGGTCGTAATTGTAAGACGATGAAACAAACCCCCCAAAGCCCCCACTGCCCAGTGCAGGTTGTTGCGGGAGCTGAAAGCCCGTCCCGCCGCCCTGCAGCTGCCCCCCCTGATTTGCCGCCCCAGTGGAGACGAAATTTGACGCCAGACCACCCGGAAGACCCGGCACTCCTCCCGCTGCCGCCACACCTCCCGCAGCCATCATGGGGAGAGGAACGCCGCCAGGTCCAGGCACAGCAGGGCCTGGGGCGAATCCCGGAGGAGGACCCTCCTGCTGCTCGGCTGCTGCTCTCGCCCGTGCTATATTGGCGTTCTTCTCCGTTTGTCTGCGTCTCTCTGCTTTTTCTTCTTTGTCGCTCTGTTTTCTTCTCAAGACGTACTGACGCTCGTCGGCACGGAATCGTTTCCTCTGCACGAACAGACAGACAGACAGACAGAAGGAGGGAGGAATCGTTTCCTCTGCACCAACACACAGACAGACAGAAGGAGGGAGGAATCGTTTCGTCTGCACCAACAGACAGACAGAAGGAGGGAGGAATCGTTTCGTCTGCACCAACAGACAGACAGACAGAAGGAGGGAGGAATCGTTTCTTCTGCACCAACAGACAGACAGACAGAAGGAGGGAGGAAGAGGGTCGAATGTAGTGAGAGAAGGGAGGGAACGAGCACTGCCGCTGCCCTTGGTCATTCATCTTTCGTTTGACGCCTGCAGGCAAATGTTCAGCTCGTCCAGGCCTTTCAAGTCATTCAGGCGGGCAGACAGGACAGAACACAATAGACTGATCAAAGTGAAGAAAAAACGGAAGCACAGGCCGGTCAAAGCATGCAAGAGAGCAGGGCTTAAAGACAAGAAGAGACATAGAGGGCAGCGAGAACCAGACTCAAACAAATGTGATGAGGCAGGAAGAGTCAACACAATGAAGGCCTCAGGAAACGAAGAGCATTTAAACCGACGTTGTTGTAGTTCAGCTTGAAATGTCTGATCAGCTGCTCGATGGTGGAGCATTCCTGCAGCCACAGCAGCTTTTCAACTTGAAGGAGAGAGAGGCATGGACACATGCAGACAGACGTACAGCCACACAGAGAGAGCAATGCCAGCAAAAGTACAAAATGGGAGAGCACCACAGTCACAACTGTGAATGCGCATGAAGTCATCAATCACCCTGTCTCCTTCTGACGCGTCACCACACCTTCCTTGCATTTCTAATGACCATCTAGCAACTGCAAAGACTTTTCCAACCAATTGCTAGCTCGCTGTAGCCCAGGACACGTGCGCACATTCTTTCAATGACAGCAGGCAATTGGGCCCTCTATCCACAGTGACTTCCCTGTGCGTCAATCTCTAGAATGACGCACGCAGCAACATGCAGAGACAAGATTCTGACCTTAACCCAGAGACGGAAATGGTCCTTGGTCACTTCAATCAGTTCTTCTTCGACCTTGAGTCTTCCGTCCTTCTCCGTGCCGCAGGAGATGAGAAAGAAGCAGTTGGGCTCGTAGTACTTGTCTCCCGCCGGCGGTCTGCAGATCTTGTAGGCGACATGGGCTGGGTTGTTCGTCCGCTCGATCCTCAGAGCCTCCGATGCCAACTGGTACTGGGCCTTGGTGAACTTCTGCTTGGATTTTTTTTATTTCAGCAGGTACATTCATGTCGGTCGAAGAGATATGATGAGAACAGAGAAATAAGGGGGGGATGGGAGGACGAGGCAAGGAAAGGGTGACGAGGCGGAAAAGGAAACAAAAGCGTCGGATTGAAAAAAACACAAACAAGTCACCCACGCATTTGCACACGATAGATTCTTCTAATTCGTCCAACAGTTCATAGGGGTGTATTCAAATTTATTGAGAGACTGATCTTGTAGCTTCGCTTAGGGTCACCTTCGGACTCTTGCATTCTTCCACAATGTGAATGGACCCCCCCACAGCATATTGCCTATTCGTTGGCTTCTCGACTGTGCCTGTTTGCTTGTCTGCTTCATGTAGGACCCCTGGCTGGTCTGGCATCTGTCGTCCCTCATCTCTCTCTTCTACCACCATTTCGCATCGATCGGTGTCTTCTTCATTCCACCTGCCTGCCTGCCTTCTCACTGGCTAACTGACTGACTGACTGACTTTATGTGCACAGAGGGCCTGGAGGTTGCCGGTGAAGTTGGAGACGTAGGTGCCCACTAGCTGGTCGAGGGAGAAGAATTTGGAACCCTCCAGCATCAGCACCCTGCCAAGTGTCCCCTCTCTCTCCTGGTCCTCTTCGTCAATCTCCCCAACCCACACAAAAGGGTCCTTGTCGTGAGACACCAAAGACGCACCACCCTGTCTTTCTTCCCCCTCGCCTTCTTCTTCCAATAGCTGAGGCTCCCGTGCTTTGACGAGCAGATACAGAAGGTTCGACTTCTTGGATGGGCAGATGAAATATTCCCCTACAGGGTATTCAGGCCTCTTCAGCTGCTCCGTCAGAGTCTCCTTGTCTTCATTCCGAAAATTCGGGTGGTCAATCGGACGGCGTCGAATTTCGGACCGTTGCAGTGCAGGGCGGGAAGACGAAGAGGAGGAAGAGGACGCTGCCGCGTCTCCGTTGGTCGAAGGAGCTCCTGAAGCGGCTTCACCTTCCTCCCCCAGCCGCCTTACCCTCTTGCTCCCCCCCCCTTGCGCTTCACGCTCACGCACTCTCTCGACCGACATGAACCCGCTTGGGGCAATGGATTTCTGCTTGTTCTTCACGCCCTCCTCATTTCTCTGCCTGCAGAGCAGAGCGGGGTGACGTGAGGGACACATAAATACAAACATGCATCCTCAAGGACATTCATTTCTTTATCGCAGAAGGACTCTTGGCCTTTTTCGTCTCCTTCTCCGAGGGCTGGAGAGAGGGAGAAGTTCACACAGAAAGACCAGAGAGAAACAAAAGGGCCCCGCTTTCCTTCCACACACACACACACAAAACACAAATCGCATCACTGGCTCGCTTGCTTTCCGAAGAAGCCGTCGGAGGTGTGAATCAAAAAGAAGCAAAAAACGATTTACCCACCCACCTCTTCAGCGGTTGCCTCCTCTTGGGAGGTGCAAACTGATCCTTGAACACGCTGATGAGGTCCACGACTTGGTTGACCCATCTTTGGGCGAACAAGACTTGAGAGTCAGGGGGCTGGAGTAGTAGCGCAAGCCATCTGGTCTCGAGGGGAAATCGAGGTGCGAGCTTCTTCCTGCATGAGGGCACACACGCACAGACACACACACACACACACACACACAGAGAGAGAGAGAGAGAGAGAGAGAGAAATACATTCATTTTGAACGAAACATTTGAAGGGAGATTCATTCAAGGGAGCCCGCAGTGAGCCACGAAGCGAAATCACAAATCTTAAGAAAGCCTCTCAGGTCATCCGTCGACCCCTCCCCTCCTTTTCGACAACTCCCCTTCTGTAAAGAAATGGGAGCCGAGCGAGGTACAAAAAAAAGAAGAGCACAGAGCTGAGACACCCCATGTGCATCCGACGAAAGATTGGCAAAGAAAGCAAGGAAGGAAGACAAAACGAAAGGAATTTTGACAGGAAAGAAAGTTGTCAGAAAGAAACACCAACCAGAAAAATTCGTCTGCCGCTGTCTCGGTGCAAATGGACCCAACGAAAGGGAACCTCCGGTGTGGTTCGAATTGCACGTTTACCAGAAGTAACGGAAGGGGTTCGGCTTCTGCAGGCAACAAGTCAAGATTCCACTAACATAAGCGTTCTATCGCATTGCTCGTCAGCCCAGTTTGCATCAAGAATATGACTCAGAAGGTGTCGGCAAAGCTGTAATTAAAAACCGACCGGGAACCTCGTGAGGTGAATGAAACGAAAGCGCACCGCCAAATGCCAAACAAATGTGCAGGCAAAGACACCACATGACATGATGCAGCCCTCACAGCAGAGCATCTGTTGTCGTCAACCATCAGAGAAAAAACTCCCTGGGAATAGAAGGAAGAAAGAAAGAAAGAAAGAAAAAGCTGCTGACGGAATTTCCGTCGGGCCATTCCGATGGTCTTCAGTCCCATTTCCTCAGCCCACTGATGCTTGGCGTAGTCCATGTCAAAGACCTTCACCCCGACCCTGGCAGAAGATTCCAACTCAAAAAAAGCAGTCCCGGCCTGGTAGAGGTCCTTTCCGTCGTCCGCATGCGGGTCCTTCTCTTTGTTCTTCTCTTCTGCGTCAGCCTGGAGCTTCAGCCTCAACCCAATCTGGGGCTTCAGCCTCCCGAGAAGGACGGCACCGACACGGAACTCGGCAGGGCTCTCCCCGAAATCGGCAAAAAATTGCTCCTCTGACCACAAGGAAAGAAAGAACGTTAGAACGAGGCGAAGAGGAGGAAGACAGCGAAAGATACACACATGCCCACATACACAGGTCGGAAAAGTGTTGTTCACAAAAAGCGTGATTGACGGAGCAACAGACAGGCTGGCTGAGAAAGACTCTACAGCTCTAGCTGCATGGACGGAGTCTCGCGTAATGCCTTTTCATCGCTACAAAGAATGTGCGTGGACAAGCAGACAGAAGAAATTTTTAGTGAGCGCGTGTGTGCGTGCTTGTGATTTCTTCCTTCATGCTATCCAGCAACATGCTGGAGGGTTGAACAAATAATGTGAAGC